>CAKNWT010323366.1:0-10915 GCA_932066315.1 Andricus coriarius
TTTCAAAACAAAAAATCATTTGAAATTTTTCCAGGTATCTTAAGAAATGTTTTTTAATTTCTTGAAACATTTCAACAGTGTAAAAAAGTTTCTAAATCTACATCTTATTAAGCAATTGTTGAAAAATTCTTAAAATTTTAATTAATTCTGTAATTTTTCGAAAACTTTTAAATATCTTTCAACATGATTCAAAATTTTCCTAAATTATTTTTAAAACTCGCGAAAAATTAAAAAAATTGCATTGAAATCTTTCAGATTCCTTTTAGACAATTTTAGAAATCTCTAAATATTTCGAAATCTTCTTAAATATTCGTTCAAAGCTGATTTTTCAAAATCGAAAATCGTTAAAAAATTTTCTAGGATTTGAAAAAAATTTTATTCTTTAGAAACACTTCAAAAATCTAGATTAAAATAATTATTTGACATCTTTTCAAGTTTTAAATTATTTTCGTATTTTCTAAAAACTTCTAAATATCTTTTAAACGTTAGATAGATTTCAATATATGTCGAGAGGTTTCGATACATTTCGAGAAAATTCGAGAGATTTCGAGATAGTTCGATAGACTTCGAGAGATTTCGAGATAATTCGAGAGATTTCAAAATTTTTTCTGGAAGAGATTTATCAAATAGGATTTGAAAAAGCCCTCATCGTGATGGCAATCATGATGAGCGATCTTTAAATTACCTAACCATCTTATTATTCAATAAAAATGTATCTCTTTTGTTCTACTGGACCATGCGGTATTTAATAAAAATTTGAAAAGTCTTCATTGTCTGGCTAGGACTGATCAACAAGCCCTTCCAAATTTAAAACCAGTACAAAAAAAATTAGACATCTTCATTGAGCAATAACCTGGTCAAGAAATTTGAAGATCACTCATTCTGATTGACGCTAGTTTTGGAAACAGTAACATTCCTCATCTTATCGCAACTGCTTCAAAATTGTTTTTCAACTTAAAATCTACCTACGAAGTCCTAGTGAGACAATGAGGATGAAGAGGTTTTCCATTGGAGAGCAGAAGCTGTACAATTTTATCAAAGCATCACAGGGACCAGCATAACAAAAAAATTATAAATCTTCATTGAACAACAACCTGGTCAAGAAATTTGAAGGTCACTCATTCTGATTGACGCTAGTTTTTTGAAACGGCAACATTCCTCATCTTATCACAACCGCTTCAAAATTGTTTTCGAACCTAAAATTGACCAACGGATTTCTAGTGAGACAATGAGATTCATTCCCGAATGGAAAGCTTTTTAGTACATGAATTTGAAAAAACCCTCATCGTCTCACTAGGACTCTTTCGAGACCATAGTTCTGAAGATCTTGAAGATGTTGTGATAAGATCAAGATCGTTGTCGTTTCCAGTAGTGATGTCGATCATGATGAGCGATCTTTAAATTTTTTGACCAGATCAATTCAATAAAAATGCATCTGCTTTGTTCTACTGGTCCATGTAGTGTTAATTAAAATTTTGAAACATCCTAATTGTCTCACTAGGACTGATCAACAAGCCCTTCCAAATTTAAACTCGCTAGAACCAAAAAATTATAGATCTTCATTGAACAATATCCTGCTCAAAAAATTTAAAGATTGCTCATTCTGATTGACGTTAGTTTTGGAAACGGCAACATTCCTCATCTTATCACAACCGCTTCAAGATTTTTTTCCAAGTTGAAAGCTATTTACAAAGTCCTAGTGAGACCATGACAGTCGTTCTCTAATCGAAAGCTTTTTCAGTACATAAATTTGAAAAAGACCTCATCGTCTCATCAAAACTCTTTCAAGACCATGTTTTAGTTTTGAAGATCTGGAAGACGTTGTGATAAAATGAAGATCGTTGTCGTTTCCAGTATTAATGCCAACCATGATGAGCGATCTTTAAATTTCCTGAACAGGTCAATTCAATAAAAATTTATCTCTTTTGTTCTACTGGTCCATGTGGTGTTGATTAAAAATTTAAAAAGTCCTGATTGTCTTGCTAGGACTGATCAACAAGCCCTTCCAAATTTAAGAGCAGTGGAACAAACAAATTATAGATCTTTCTTGAACAATAACCTGGTCAAGAAATTTAAAGATTGCTCATTCTGATTGACGTTAGTTTTGGAAACGGCAAGATTCCTCATCTTATCACAACCGCTTCAAGTTTTTTGTCCAACTTGAAAGCTATCTACGAAGTTCTAGTAAGACAAGGACAATCATTCTCTGATGGAAATCTTTTTCAGTACATAAATTTGAAATAGTCCTCGTCGTCTCACTAGGACTCTTCCGAGACACTGTTTTAGTTTTGAAGATCTTGAAGACGTTGTGATAAGACGAAGATCGTTGTCGTTTCCAGTAGTGATGTCAAAATTTGAAAATTCCTTATTGTCTCACTGGGACTAATAAACCAGCCCTTCCAAATTTAAGACCAGTAGAAGAAAAAAATTATAGATCATCATTGAACAATAACCTGGTCAAGAAATTTAAAGATAGCTCATTCTGATTGACGTTAGTTTTGGAAACGGCAACATTCCAAATCTTATCACAACTGCTTCAGAATTGTTTTCCAACTTAAAATCTACCTACGAAGTTTTGGTGAGACAATGACATTTCTTCTCTAATGAAAAGTTTTGCAAACGGCAACATTCCTCATCTTATCACAAACACTTCAAAATTGTTTTTTAACTTAAACAATACCTACGAAGTCCTAGTGAGACAATGACATTCGTTCTCTAATGGAAAGCTTTTTCAGTACATAAATTTGAAAAAGCCCTCATCTTCTCACCAGGACTCTTTTGAGACCATGTTTTAGGTTTGAAGAATTTGAAGACGTTGTGAAAGAATGAAGATCGTTGTCGTTTCCAGTAGTGATGGCAATCATAATGAGCGATCTTCAAATTTCTTGACCAGGTCAATTCAATAAAAATGCATCTGCTTTGTTCTACTGGTCCCTGTGGTGTTCATTAAAAGTTTGAAACATCCTAATTGTCTCACTAGGACTGATCAACAAGCCTGTCCAAATTTAAACTCGCCAGAACCAAAATAATTGAACATTAATAATTGAACAATATCCTGATAGAACAATTTAAAGATCGCTCATACTGATTGACATTGGATTTCGAAACGGTAACATTCCTAATCTTATCACGTCCGCCTCAAAAATTTTTTCCAACTTCAAATTGACCTCCGAATTCCTAGTGAGACAATGACATTCGTTCTCTGATGGAAAGCTTTTTCAGTACATAAATTTGAAAACCCCCTCATCGTCTCACTAGGACACTTTCGAGACCATAGTTTTGAAGATCTTGAAGAGGTTGTGATGATGAAAATCGTTGTCGGTTCCAGAAGTGATGTCAATCATGATGAGCGATCTTAAAATTTCTTGACCTGGTCAATTCAATAAAAGTGTATCTGCTTTGTTCTGCTGGTCTATGTGATGTTCAATAAAATGTAGAAAAGTCCTCATTGTCACACTAGGACTGATTATCAGGCCCTTCAAAATTTAAAACCACTAGAACAGAAAAATTATACATCTTCATTAAATAATTTCTTGGTCAAGAAATTTAAAGATCGCTCATCCTGATTGAGGGTAGGTTTGGAAACGGCAACATTTCTTATCTTGTCACAATCGCTTCAAAATTGTTAACTCTTTCGAGCGTTAAGGTGAAGATCGTTGCCCTTTCCAGTGGTGATGTCATCGTCATGAGCGATCTTCAAATTTCTTGACCAGGTCAATTCAATAAAAATGTATCTCTTTTGTTGTACTGGTCCATGTGGTGTTTAATCAAAATTTGAAAACTCCTGATTGTCTCGCTAGGACTGATCAACAAACCCTTCAGAATGTTAAACCAGTAAAACAAACAAATTATAGATCTTCATTCAACAATAACCTGGTCAAGAAATTTGAAGATCGCTCATTCTGATTGGCATTACTTTTGGAAACGGCAACATTCCTCATCTCATCAAAACTGCTTCAAAATTGTTTTCCAACTTAAAATCTGCCTGCGAAGTCAGTTTAGATTTGTAGATCTTGTCAATATTTTGAAGAAGCTATGATAAGGATAGTTGTCGTTTCCAAAATTGATTGTAATCACGATGATGAAATTTCTTGACCACTTTGAAGACTTTGTGATATGACGAGGATCGGTGTCGTTTCCAAAACTGATGTCATTCATGATGATGGATCTTTACATTTCTGGTCCAGATTACTTTCAATGAAGATGTATGTTTTTTTTTCCTATTGGTCTATGTAATTTTTTTGGTCAAAGGATATAGCTTTCGTTTTCCAATGGAAAACCTTTTCAGTATATAAAATTTCAAAAAGTCCTCATTGTCTCACAAGGATTCGATCGAGACCATCTGTTTAGATTTGTAGACCTTGACAATATCTTGAAGACGTTTTGATGATGAAAATCGTTGTCGTTTCCAGTAGTGATATCAATCATCATGAGCGATTTTTAAATTTCTTGACCAGGTCAATGCAATAACAATGTATCTCTTGTTTTACTGGACCATGTGGTGTTTAATAAAAATTTGAAAATTTCTCATTGTCTCACTAGAATTGATCAACCAGCCCTTCCAAATTAAGAACCAGTAAAACAAAAAAATTATAGATCATCATCATACAATAACCTGGTCATGATATTTAGAGATCGCTCATTCTGATTGACATTAGTTTTAGAAACGGTAGCATTTCTTATCTTGTCAAAATCGCTTCAAAATTGTGCAGTCTTTCGAGACCATGTTTTAGTTTTGAAGATCTTGAAGATGTTGTGATAAGACGAAGATCGTTGTCGTTTCCAGTAGTGATAGCAATCATAAAAAGCGATCTTTATATTTCTTGAATAGGGCAATTTAATAAAAATGTATCTCTTTTGTTTGACTGGTCCATGTGGTGGTTAATAAAATCTTGAAAATACCTCATTGTCTTACTAGGACTGATCAGAAAACCCTTCAAAATTTTAAACTAGTAAAACAAACAAATTATAGATCTTCATTGAACAATAACCTGGTCAAGAAATTTAAAAATCACTTATTCTGATTGACGCTAGTTTTGGAAACAGCAACTTTCCTCATCTTGTCACAATCGCTTCAAAATTTTTTTTAACATGGAAGCTACCTACGAAGTGCTAATGAGACAATGACAATCATTCTATAATGGAAAGATTTTATAGTACATAAATTTGAAATAGTCCTCATTGTCTTACTAGCACTCTTTCAAGACATTGCTTTAGTTTCGAAGATCTTGAAGACGTTGTCACAAGATGAAGGTCGTTGTCGTTTACAGTAATGATGTCAATGATGAAGACGGATCTTTAAATTTCTCGACCAGATTAATTTAATAAAAATGTATCTCTTTTGTTATACTGGTCCATGTGGTGTTTAATGAAATTTTGAAAACTCCTCATTGTCTCACTAGGACTGATCAAAAAGCCCTTCAGAATTAAAAACCAGTAGAACAACAAAATTATACATCTTGATTGAACAATAACCTGGTCAAGAAATTTAAAGATCGCTCATTCTGATTGACATTAGTTTTGGACACGTCATTCAACATTCATGTCAAACGACATTCGTTCTCTGATGGAAAGCTTTTTCAGAAAATGAATTTGAAATAGTCCTCATCGTCTCACCAGGACTCTTTCGAGACCATAGTTCTCAAGATCTTGAAAAAGTTGTCATGATGAAAATCGTTGTCGATTCGAGTAGTGACGTCAATCATGATGAGCGATCTTTAAATTCCTGGACAAGGTCAGTTTACTAAAAATGTATCTCTTTTATTCTACTGGTCCTTGTGGTGTTTAATAAAATTTTGAGAAGTCCTTATTGTCTCACTAAAACTGATCAACAAGCCCTTCCAAATTTAAAATCAGTAGAACCAACAAATTATAGATCTTCATTGAACAATAACCTGGCCGAGAAATTTAACGATCCTTCATTCTGAATGACGTTAGTTTTGGAAACGGCAACATTCCGCATCTTATCACAACCGCTTCAAGATTTTTTCCCAACTTGAAATCTACCTACGAAGTCTTAATGCGACAATGAGAATCATTAAATAATGGAAAGCTTTTTCAGTACATCAATTTGAAGGAGCCCTCATCGTCTTACTAGGAGTCTTTCGAGACCATCTTTTAGTTTTGAAGATTTTGAAGACGTTGTGATAATGAAATTTGTTGTCGTTTCCAGTAGTGATGTCAATCATGATGAGCGATCTTTAAATTTCTTGACCAGGTCAATTCAATACAAATGTATCTGCTTTGTTCTGCTGGTCTTTGTGATGTTTAATAAAATTTAGAAAAGTGCTTATTGTCTCTCTAGGACTGATTATCAAGCCCTTCATCAATTAAAACCAGTAGAATAAAAAAAATATAGATCTTCATTGAACAATAACCTGGTCAAGAAGTTTAAAGATCGCTCATTCTGATTGACGCTATTTTTGGAAACGGCAACATTCTTGATCTTGTCACAATCGCTTCAAAATTGTGAACTCTTCCGAGACAATGTTTTAGTTTTGAAGATCTTGAAGACGTTGTTTTAAGATGAAGATCGTTGCCTTTTCCAGTAGTGATGTCATCATGATGAGCGATCTTCAAATTTCTTGACCAGGTCAATTCAATAAAAATGTATCTCTTTTGTTCTACTGGTCCATGTGGTGTTTAATCAAACTTTGAAAAGTACTGATTGTCTCGTTAGGACTGATCAACAAACCCTTTTAAATTTAAAATCAGTAGAACCAAAAAATTATAGATCTTCATTGAAGAATAACCTGGCCAAGAAATTTAAAGATCCTTCATTCTGAATGACGTTAGTTTTGGAAACGGCAACATTCCTCATTTTGTCAAAACCGCCTCAAAATTGTTTTCTAACCAAAAATCTACCTACGAATTCCTAGAAGAACAAGGAGGACAAAGAGGTTTTTCATTGGAGAGTAGAAGCTTTCCAAATAAAAAAATACCTGGCCAAGAAATTTGAAGATTGCTCGTTCTGATTGACGATAGTTTTGGAAACGGCAACATTCCTCATCTTATCACAACCGCTTCAAATTTTTTTTCCAATTTATCAACCTACGAAGTCCTAGTGAGAAAATGAGGATGAAGGGGTTTTCCATTAGAGAGCAGAAGCTGTACAATTTTATAAAAACATCACATAGACCAGCATAATAACAAAATTATAAATCTTCATTGAACAATAACCTTGTCAAGAAATTTGAAGACTTATTTTGATTGACGCCAGCTTTGGAAACGGCAACATTCCTTATCTTATCACAACCGCTTCCAAATTGTTTTCCAACTTAAAATCTACCTGCGAAGTCGCAGATGCTTTCCAAATAAAAAAAAGCATTACATGGATGAGCAACGGCAACATTGGAAACATTGGAAACAGCAACATTCCTCATCTTATCACAACCGCTTTCAAATTGTTTTCCAACTTTTGAGGATTTTTCCAGCAATAAGGATAAAAAGGTTTTCCACTTGAGAGCAGAAGCTGTAGAATTTTATCAAAACATCACATGGACCAGCATAACAAAAAAATGATAAATCTTCATTGAACAATAACCTGGTCAAGAAATTTGAAGATCACTCATTATGATTGACGCTATTTTTGGAAACGTCAACCTTCCTCATCTTATCACAACCGCTTCCAAATTCTTTTCCAACTTATCTACCAAAGAAGTCCTAGTTACACAATGAGGACGAAGAGGTTTCCCATTGAAGAGCAGAAGCTGTGCAATTTTACCATCATTTAAATACAGTGCCAATAAACTCGAAGTATGGAAAATTTGTGCCATCACAAAACAATATAAGGTGGACATTTCGCTGCAACGAGTTGCGAATTACAGTCGATAAAAAGAGTTAGATTACTTTACGCCAGACGCTTTGGTTAAATTCAAAAGAGCGGAAACTCGTTCAGTTGTAACTTGGATCTCGCAATGAACCTGCAACGTAGGAACGTCCGGCGCACGTAGCTCGTATATTATCAGAATGGGAGTATAATTAGTTGGAATAACGGAAGATAAAGCGGCGCCATTACGAAAGCGCTGCAATAAATGTAAATCAGGCACCCGCGAAACCGGCAATAATTCCCGCATAAAAACACTGGCGCGTCATCCGGCTCTATTATCCACCAGCGTTAGACTCCATTTCCGAGAGCTCTTCGTGTTCGGAAGTGGATGAACCTTTTTGATACAAGTGTTAATGGGCGTCAGTTTTGGGGAGTTTTTAACGATGGGTTCAATTGGTTCTTTCCAGTCGGGTTGATGCGGAAAATTGTTTTCAGCTTTCCAGAATTATTTCTGCGAGTCTGGGTTAGTAGGGTTAGTAGGTTAGTAGTTAGTTCTTCGAAGTTGTTAGGATGCTACATCTAGTTGATAAGATATTGTTGCTATTATTCCAGGAACTAAATCACAGCAAACTTATAAAACCAGAGTTGGAAATTCGTTACCAGAAAAAGTAGAGAAGTCTGCAACTTTTTTCTCTTATCAACACTGAAAGGTGACCACAGTAAGGGATAAGAGGACAGGAATAGGATGCTTCGCTTAAATAAACCACTGCCTTTGTGCACGAGCAGCCTGGAATTCGGAAGGACGAGATCTGGAAAGGGGATGGGTGCAACTTGGCAACGCGAAGCGTTTGTAGTTTCAAACGCTCGACAAAGAGTTGGGCTGTCTCGGTGGAGGACAGGGTAGCAAAGTAGCCTGCTTTGTGTGGCGAGTGAGACGCCAGTCTTTATGGCACTGCTCGGCCATAACGACGCTCGTAGCATTGTGCTATGTAAACCTTGGCACAAAACCGTAAGGACTTCTCGTAATGCACGAAACTATAAAAGAAATGAATGTCAAGTGAGACCGGTTATCCTTTTTAATGTGACTCCAGCTTATAGGAAATCCGGCCTTAACGTCAGGGGCTCATTCCATTCGCGACAGAAAAGAAGGGTTCCTACCCTACCCTCCTGATCGAACGGATCGTCTTCGAGAGCCGATTTGGTCTGGAGAACTCTTGAATTGCGAAGCTCGACTCGTCGCAGTCTTAATTAAGGTTGAAGCATTGTTAGAGGATTCTGACTGCTGGCTTTCCTGAAGAACTCGATTAGCTCAAAGGAAGCTTTGTTCCCAGACGAAATTTGAGAGAGTCTCCCTTCTATGAGAGGATCCTTTGAGGAATTAGTTCTGATCAGTCTCAAAATTCGGATTTTTGAGCAGAGTTCAGTTCTTGCCTTCTGACTGAAATTGCATATAAAGGATGTTCCTTCTCCATCTATTTTTTTTTTCTTCGTCGACGATTTAATAACGAAAGCTCGATAAATGTCAAAGAGCGAGGGCAAATAGAGCTGGGTTGAGGTAGTTGGAGCAAGGAATGGAGAGAGTAACGACACTGACTGTCGTTTTTGCCTTGTCTAGAGTCCCGTGAAAATTGCTGCCGGTTACAAATGACAAAACAAGCGACATGATTGTAAGAGGGCGGAGTCGCAGAGGTTTTGAGAGTAGGAGTGCTGGAGGAACTTCTGCTTTTGATAGTTATGATTGCTGCCTCCGTTATGGGAGGACGATTCGCTACCCGCTGAGAGGTTCTAGTCACCTCCTCACTCTCCGCTCTGATTTTCAGCAACCTCCTTCCATTTCTCATTAAACTTGAACAAAAATCGCAAACTTATTTCGAATTCCTGGTGAGGATTAATAACTATTTTTTGATCAGAGAGGAATGGAAACGAGTATGTCAAAACGTGGGAATAGTGAAAGCAAATCTACTTCCGTCTAATCGGTTCATAGTAGCAACTGGTAAAATCCCTGGTGAAAGTATCGGATAGGAATTCATTCCGAATCATTCCAAATTATTCAGTAATCTGTATCCGATGCAAGCCGAATTATTCCAAACCAAAATTTAAATCCAAATTCATCCGAATCAATCCGAACTCGAATTGTCCTAAACCGATTTTCAATCCGAATCATTGAAAATCGGTTTAGGTCAATCCGAGCTCGGATTCATTCGGATTGAAAATATGCTTCCGATTGATTCGGATTGGAAGTTCGGATTAATTTTTAAGCGATTTAGATCGAACGAAATGTAGAACTTCCTTTCGGATTGGTTCATAGTGGCAACTGGTAAAATCTCTGGCGAAAGTCTCGTATAGAAATTCATTTCGAATTATTCCGCATTATTCAGAAATCTGTATCCGATATAACCAGAATTATTCCAAATCAAAATTCAAATCCAAATTAATCCGAATCAATCCGAACTCGAATTGTCCTAAACCGATTTTCAATCCGAATCATTGAAAATCGGTTTAGGTCAATCCGAGTTCGGATTCATTCTGATTGAAAATATGCTTTCGATTGATTCGAATTGGAAGTTCGGATTAATTTTTAACCGATTTAGATCGAACGAAATGTAGAACTTTTTTCGGATTGGTTCATAGTGGCGACTGGTAAAATCCCTGGCGAAAGTATCAGATAGGAATTCATTCCGAATCATTCCGAATTGTTTAGAAATCTGTATCCAAACCAACCCGAATCAATCCGAACCAAATTTTAAATCCAAATTAATCCGAATCAATCCGAACACGGATTGAAAATTTGCTTCCGATGGATTTGGATTGAAAGTTCGGATTAAATCGGATTAAATTTTAAGCGATTTGGATCGAACGAAATGTAGAACTTTTTTTCGGATTGGTTCGGATTAGCTGGAATTGGTCCGGATAAATATTCCGGAATGATTTGGATTACTTCGGATTGGTTAGGAATTCTACTATTTGGTTGAAGATTTAACTATTTTATGAAAAATTTGTTTTTTTTTTCAGTAGAAAATTAATTTCCTTAGCTGAAATTCTCAATCATCCATGTTTGGCTGAAAATTGGTTGAAAAAATTGGTTCATAGTTTAACTAGTTTAATGAAAATTCATTGTTTGGTTGAAGATTTATTCTTTTAGTTTAA
>CAKNWT010323369.1:0-15821 GCA_932066315.1 Andricus coriarius
ATGAGAAATTCAATTATTTAGGCAGAAAATTCATATTTTTTCGTTATAAATTCAACCTTGTTTGCAAACAGAAGTCTTCGGGGATTTCCCGCCTCGAAGTTCGAAGTCAGTTGTCCAATGCAGTCCGATGTTTTTTCATCACCCGCATCTTTATGTGTCAATTTTTAAATACTCTCTACTTTAATTTAGTGACTTAATAAGTATTATCTACTGAGAGAGAAGGATATTCTATATATTTGAATATTTTCTCAAATTCTACAATATAAACCGAAACTTAAAAATGTTAAAGTGTCTACGGGGGACTTGACTTTAATCTTCAGCCCTGAGAATGTAGACGTCCCTAGCGACACTCATTTTACCTTACACCTTACTGTTGTGTAATTCCTCTCCTAATGGAAGTGAAAATCTCTTTAAAAATTCTGCAATCTATACTTTCTTTTAGGTGAATACTTAATATCACACAAAAGTACACTTTATATCATTCATTTGATAAAAATTTACAGTCCTTTGCGTTACTTTATAATATACTGGTATGAAAATAATGCAACCCTTATATCAATTATTACATATCAGAATTTTCACTTTTGGACTTGAGATTTTACATAACTCTTTTGTATTATTCATAGTTCTGTTTTGTATTAAATCCTAAATTAATTGTAAACTTTATCTAAATGCAGTATTGTCCTCCATTTACCTAACTAATTGGGTAAATTTTAATGAACAAATTTTCCCCGTGTATTTATAAAATGAATTTTTATTTTCAATAAGATTTTTAAAAAGTTAAAAGAAGAAAGCCGAGAGTAAAATGAAACTGTCGGAATAAACAGTAAAATATGTGTTTAGGAATAAGATAAAGACTAATTTTCAGCAAAACTTTCCACTGGGATTCTCTTGCCCACCTGGAATTTTTTCCAAAGACCTCTCCTCGGCTTCTTTGATAAAAGAAACTTTCCTACTGATATCGCGTGAGAATGCGCGACATGCAACGAACGACTCCAATTACTCGATTTCCGTACGCTGAAAAATTAAAGTTTTAATACAGTTTTAAATGAACCTTTGCCACGGCAATTATGAAAGTTTCGGTAATTGGCCGAGGGATGTATGTAGAGGAAAGGAAGAGCCAAGGGTGATATGAAGAGGATGATCCGAATGGTTCGCGTGATATCCTTTTTCAACTCGATATTTTCAACGTTTAAATTCATTTAGTCTCATTTTCTCGCTCAAATAGTGTGAAGAGGATATAGAAAACTTTATCAGTGTATGAAACTTGCCGAGAATTATTCGCTTCGAGAAATTCGATATGATGGTAATTATTTAACTAATTTTATTCTATTAATGCAATGCGTTGCAGCAATAGGTCAATTTTAATAGTACATTAGTTAATTATTTAATATTTCATATAATAACTGATATAATCCCCAAACTGTCTAATTTCATGTTACTATTAATAGGGGAACGAATTAAACAAAAGTTTCGATTTTCAAGTTGCAATGTAATGCATCGATAACGATCAAGAATTAAAGTTTCTAGCTTTCACGGTCGATCACGTGATGTTTATAACGCGTACTTGAAACGTCACGGAATCTTTTTCTTCCCTGGATGTTGGAAACAAATTAATAGACGAGCGCGCTAACGACTCTAGAGTTGATTTCGCCGTAAAACCCGGACCTTGCTCCGCATTTTTACGGTCGGGATTCAGGAAAGTGGAGAACTGGCAAAGTGACACGAGAAATCGGTCAATCCTTTTCCCCGTAGAGCCTTTCCTTCTTATCTTAAGAATAAGCTATTGTGAACCGGTTTGCGTAATTTAGCTATTTTCTGCCCAGAAGCTTGGCGAGGAGAATTTAACTCCATGAAAAAAGCGAGTAAAGTGCACTCGCTTAAGGAAATAATGCCGTCACTTTCGTCAACATAAGAGAAGCATTTTTATCTTTTACTTTTAGAGTTTATTAATGAAGTCACTTCTAGCCTCATCGTTGAGATAATGGACTCAATTCCTCTGTGTCGTCGAATATTTATTTCTTATGTATAAAAAAATTAAATATATTTTATTTTATTCAAGTCGACTAAATAATGAGCAGAGGTTTTTCATTTGGAAAAGATGCTATTCAGAAGTTCAAAATATACGAATCACATAAATCAAACTGAAAATATTTTAGAGTGCTTTATCGATTTTCTTTATAATTTAGTTTTAATTCAAAAATTATTGGAACTAGAAACCTGTATAACCTACAAAGCATTTGTATTTTCAACCAAATAATTGAATTATCAACCAAAAAGATAAACTTCAAACCACAAAGAATTATTTCCTACTAAAATCGACGTATTCTTAACAAAATACATCAATTTTTAACGAAGTACTTGATTTTTCAACAAATTTCATAGACTTTCTAACAAATAATTGAATTTTTAAACTGAATAAGGTACATTTTTAATCCCAAATTATAATAGTTGAAAATTAAAAAAACTTAATTTTCAATCAAACTGTTGAATTTTTAACCAAAGAGTTCTTAGAAAATTAATTTTCAACCAAAAAACGAATTTTTAAAAAAGTAGTTTAATTTTCCACTAAAGAGATAAATTTTAAATTGAGATTATGAATCTTCTACCAAAAAAATGAATTTTAAAGAAATTAGTTCAACTTTCAAGCAATATGTTGAATTTTTAATGTAAAAAGATGAATTTTCATCAAAAAATGTAACATTTAATATTCAAACCCAAAAAGTTTTCAATGTTAAATCAAGACAGTCGAATTTAATCTAGAAGTAAGAATTTGTAATAAAATACTTGAATCCTCAATTAAAAAAGTTGAATTTTCAATTGAAAAGTTAAATTTTTAACCATAAGGATGAATGTTTGAACCAAACAAGCAAAAAATTTCAAACCAGGCAGTTGAATTTTCCTACAGAAATGATAAAATTTTACGTTTGTGAATCTAAATACTTATTGTCAGAAAAACACCTTATGGATGTCCCCTTATGTGTTTATTAATTTACTTCTTATTTCGTTAATTTCTGATTATTGCAGGTAATATTAATACTAATATCATTAGGTAGTACCAATATTATTATGAAAGTTACAAGTAGCACTGTTACAATTATCAAGAAAGGAACGTAATTTTTTTACATTTACTACACTAGGATACTACAGTAAAGCACTATATTGCGCTGACAAACAACTGTTTGCAATCAAATGTTTTTAACTCTTCTTTGTTAGTTATTCGCAGACCTGAACATATCTTACATAAGAAATGGTGTAGGCCACGTACCCCCCCCCCCCCACCCCACCCTATGTAAGGCAGCATAAAAAAATCATTAACCTACCCCTCTACCCAAAAGTATTAATTAACCCGAACATACAACAGAAAAATAAGCAGCTTTGAATTTGAATGCATTTGTAATTCGAATGTTTTTGTTCATTCGCAGAGAGCCTCAGAGAATACTTCACCAAATATGGAGACATCACAGAAGTCATGGTTATGAAAGACCCCACCACGCGACGATCAAGGTGAGCACATCAGTCCAACAAAATTTGATTATTTTCTACTTACAGATAAAAAATGTTTCACAAATAGAGAAATGCTAAAAAGCAGAAGTTTTATTGCACCTTTGGCGTGAAGAATAATGATAGGGATATTATCATCCTGTCATAGAAATTCAATCGTTGAATTAATGGCGATCATGTAGAATTCTGCATTTTCGTGCTAACCTGTTCACGTTTTCTGCAAAAGCAATAGTGCAGACATGCAATCGAGTTATGTATTATGCTAATTACGATGGAAAATTAACCTCTGCTAATACTGCAGGGTTCGCAAAACATCATCACATAGTTTTGCTGCAGGAAACTAATTTTGCTTACTCTTATTATTTCAATTTTTAATTTTACTTAAAAAATAATCTGCCCTAAATTAATATTTTAATATTGTAAAATAATAATAATTAAAAGTTTCGTGAAAAGAAAGCTTTTACGGTTCAGAGCAATAGAAACCCTTATTTCCTTTTTCTCATCAAAGTTCCGTTTTAAGTCTATACATGCGAAATAAACTATAGCACAGTACCGTAAAATTTACTTATCTTGAACACGTGGTTAGCAAACATGATAATATTATTAGTTTCATTTTAATTACTTTAATTTTGATCATAATACAATTTTTTAGTTATAATAATGATAAATTATAGAATATAAAAACTTGAAATAATAATTTGTTCAACAAATGATCTATTAAGGACATGTTACAGTTATTCACTTGACCAATTACAATTATTTTATGAAGCAGCTCTATATTTAGAAACATGAATATATTGTAATGAAATTTTGGGAAATTGTTGAATAGTTATTTGTGATACAAGTGCGCAAAATAGGTGATTGTGTGCGAGTGTGAATTTTGCAGCGTAAGCCGCAGGCGAATGATGCAATCAAGCGAGTTAGCAATCATCTATGCGCACGTGTATCACACGCTATTTTTTGCAACGCCCGTCCGAAAAAGTTGTTTTAAGAGGTGTTAAGGAAAAACACTAATCTTCTAAGAAAAGATTTTTAAATTTCGTAAACTATTTTTTTGAAAACAAAAGTTTAAAAAAAATTGTTGAAAAAAAATTTCTGAAAATTTTTTGTTTGGAAATGAGATATTTGAAAAAAAAATTTGTAACAAAAAAAATTTTGAAAAAAAAAATTATTGAGAAAAAATGTTGGAAAAAAATGTTTGAAAAAAAATTTGAAAAAAAATTTGTTAAAAAAAATTTTCGAAAAAAAATTATGTAAAAAAAATTTTATGAAAAAAAAACTTTTTGGGGCTTATGCCCTTTTTCTGTGCCAAATTTTGGCACTTATGCCCTTTTGTCCGACGGACGAAAACGGCTAAGAAACCTTAAAAACAAAACTTCAAGCATTAAAAAGTTTGTTCAAGTTAAATCACAATTTAGTTCAAGAAGATACCAACACCAGTGTTTAAAGTTACCTGTGCCAGTGCGTAAAGTACCTCATTTCGAAAGTGCGCATGCGCAGATTTTTAACCAGTGCCTAAAGTAAGCCATCTTCAAACTGCGCATGCGCGAAAATTGTTTCGCTCACAGTCTGCTCAAATAAGGTCCTTTAGACACCATTTAGAAGCATGAAAAGGTCAACTTTTGAGGTGGGTGTTGCAAAAAATATATAAGCTCACGTCTATTTGTCCCACTTGTGTTTTTTCTTTTCTTTAAATTAGTGCAATTTTATTCATTTTAAACTTGTAATTTAACTGAAAACATGGCTTTAGTGCCTTGGCTTAAATCAAATTAATAAAATAGATTATTCAAAAAATATGAAAACTAAAGTTGGCAGGCAGACGTGCCCTTATATCGTTTGAACTATTTCCCAACATTTCGGCACAATAACTCCACTTGTCTAATTATAAAGGCGCCGAATATAATAACATGTAATTGGCTACGTGACAGACTGGCAGATGCCCTTAATTGCAATGAAATGAAATTTAGATGAAAGAAAAAAGCTTTTTGAAATGCTCATATTGATTTATTCAAAGGGCAAGAAGGTGCCGCTGATTATGCGATGCGGGTAACGGCATTTTTATTATGCATGCAGATGCGTGCATCAGGTGCTGTAGAATATTCTGCATGTCTGCATGACGATGAAGTTAAACATGATCCTTAATCAGGAGGAATTCTTACGGTAGCACGACACGTGATTGAGAGGATAATAGTTTTCAATAACATGCGCTAACCCATAATTGTGGCGATAACGATTTTTAAATTAAATTTCTTCCTTTACTTTTACACGATCATTACGGGAAAGCACAATTTACTATTTGTATTTAAATCAGAGGGTATTTATTGCAATCTGACCATCGAGGGAAAAATGAATTCTAAAATTTAATAGAAATTAAAAATTTTTTGAAATATAAAATATAATAATTTTCCACCTACGTATTTGTATAATAAAATCATTTGGAAGATTTTTTTATTCATGAACGTAACAGATCTTATTTTGAATTCATTCATGTTTACAGTTTTAAATTGTGAAAATGTGTTTCGGCGTATCGAGGATGGCGTTCATTCCGGAAACCGGCGAGGAATGATTGACGAGCGGAGGACACCAACTCTAAAAATATTGAAGCACAGATACTGTTGAAATATTACGAAAGTAACTTTCACTCTCACTTCCCGTATGCCAATCCAGAGCTTCTTCGTTACTCTCTTTATCGGGCATTCCTCATTTCAAGTTTTACGTTAGTTCACTAGTCATAACTTCATATCAATTTTTCCTCTTATTGGCTACTTTGGGGCCCAGGGGATGTTTGAAATTTTCAAAATTATGGGATTAACGCTAAATTTGAATTTTTTGGTAGGATTTTTTTTGAATATCGAAATTTCTGGAACCGAGAATTAGATTTTGATTAAACGAAGGCACTAGAGATGAAATTATGCATTTCGATATTATAAAACTTTTAAAAAATGCCGATATTATGTCCAAAAAAGTAAAAAAAATATATATATTGTATGATTTCTCGTGAAATACCCACTATTTGATTAGTTTTTAATATGGATGAAAAGATTTTTTTATGAAATCATCTTTCATTTAAAATTAAGTAAAAAGTCATGAAGACTTTTCTGGTTCCCTGAATATCATCATTTTAGTGAGACCGTGCTGTACGTTGTCAGTGTCGTGCTAGAACGGTCTGCAACTTTTGTTTTATCGTTTTAAAAAAATTTTAATTCTCAGTATCTCACTGGCAACATAATATATGAAAAATTAAAAGAAAAAGCTATATATTTTTACTTGTAAATGATCACAGTATGCATTTGTTTTTAACATTTGTTTATAATATTAACAAATAATAATACGACACAAATTTTCATAAGCAAGTTTCACAATGTCGATAAAAGTAAGTAATTTTAATTTCGAAATATCCTTTACAAATTAACAATCCACATTGTTAAGTGTTTGTTAATAGATTTTGTTCATAACAATTATTATCATGGAAAGTCAACATTTTTTCTATTCTAAACACCTCTAAGCATTACAAATTGTTTCAAGAAGAAAAAGTTGCAGATTTTATCGTCCGGGAAATTTGAGACCGCGATTCTTGACCGATTTTGGATTTTGTTTTTAAATATTCAATATTAAATTTTAAACAGATCTGTGCGAGCCGATGTTTGAATTTCCATTTGTTCTGCATTAAAATTACTTGGTTTTATCGGCAGGGTTTGTCGTTTACTATTCGTCATCCGATATTATTTCTTAATTTTATAAACAAATTATATGAACAAATATACAGTAACGGCATTTATCAGGGAAAAGAAGTCGTTTTTCGTCTTAATTCTCCCAACATTGTGTTGCTAGTGATACTTACTGATGAAAATTTGTTATTCTATTTTTCTTTTAATTTTGTAAGCATATTATATAAACAAATGCGCAGTGTCGATATTTATAGGCAGAAGAAGTTTTTTTTTCTCATTTTCAGTTTCGTTTTTCACTGTTACACTGGTTTCTACCAGATAAAAAATAAAACCGTTAAATATTAATATTCGAATTGTCTGAAGATATTTTTACACTCTCACCAATGAGAAGGTATTGGTTTTATGTGAAAAATTAATTTCGCGGATTCCATCAAATGTCGACGTTTTCAGGTCCCCGAGTAGAAAAAATAGTTTTTACGTCGGTGTCTGTCTGTTGTTGTCGTTATCGTTATTCATCGTTGTCGTTTGTGAACATAATAACTTTCGACAGAATGAACGGATTGGATTGCGCTTCAGCACACTTTTTAAGGGTGGAAAAAAAATAACGAGTTTGTTAGCCAGCAGCTATTTTGGATAACAATTCAAAAGTTAGAGCATCTTGAAAATTAACATGTGGTTATGAGTACATTCCTAGCTTTTCTACTTAAAATAATGCTATCGAGAATATATAAAATAATATATTTTTCTACATTTTATAGTCTAAATAATTATATCGGGAACAAGAAATGAGGAAAAGAGAAATTTATAGTGAAATAAAAAAATCGACTTTTTTTAAGAAAACGAAGTTAGATTAAAAATTATAAAGGGGGTCATTTTGTAGGAACTTTTCCAACAAACAATTTAGCTCAAAGATATCCCAGATACAAAATCAAGAAAAACCTTCTTGGTGTTCGCACCTTTGGGTTGAAGTCATTTAAAGAAAACCGCGTGTACATAATTTGAAAAAAATTAAAGGGTAAAAAGCAACTTCCTTCTCCTTATAAATGTCGACACTGTGCATTTATTTATTTTATTTGGTTATAAAATTAGCAAATAATATCGAATGACAAATTTTAATTACTAAACATCACTGGAAACATAATGTGAGAAGATCTAAGAGAAAAAACAACTATTTTCTCCTTATAAATGCCGTCACAGTACATTTCTTTATAAAATTTATTAAAACAAATTAACAAATAATATCGTATGACAGATTATTATTGCTAAATATCATTGAAAACATAATGTAAGGATAATTAAGAGAAAAAACAACTTCTTTCTCCTTAAAAATGCCGAAACTGTAAATTTGTTCACATAATTTGTTTATAAAATAAACAGATAATATTGAATGAACATGGTATTGTGTATTTGTTATTGCAATCTGTTAATAACAAATAAGTTCACAAGTTAACAAATTTCCTGTCTTTCACACATCCATGTGCATTAAATGAAAGTGATTCGGGGCATACAAACATTTTTTTAAGAAAGTTAAATAAGAAAATCGACCATTTTTTCGTTGTTTGCTATAACATGAAGTTTACGAAAATAATTTTTTGTAATCGGCTCGCTCATATCACTTTAAATATTAATGCTTGAATGATAAATAAAGTTTAATTTGGTAGAATTGTTCTATAAGAAATTCAAAAACGGTCAAGAAATCCGGTCTAAAAGTGTTTTTTAAATTTGTTTTTAAAATTTTTATATTCTCAAAATGCATGCTTTCATTTCTAATATCTCCAACTTTCGTTAAAATCTAATTATCCGTTTCAGAAATGTCGATCAATCAAAACATACCAACCCAAAAATTGAATATGGCAGAAGTCTCATAATTTGACAATTTTCAAAAAACCTTCGGGCCAAAAATGTCTCTTATGCAGCACCAACATTAACTGCACATTTTTTTCTTATTATGAAGAATTATTGTATCGGCATTAGGGTCTTATGTATATATTTAATTAAAAATTAAAGCGTGCATTTCATATAAGTTGAAATTGGCAAACGTTTCGACCACGGACAGGGGTCTTCCTCAGTGCCAGATATTTAATCGAAAAATCAGCTTAAAATTAAATCTTAGATAACAAAATGCATGCACCTTAGCAATTCTATGACGTGCAGCTTCCCCCCCCCCCACACTCTCTCTCTTTTGTTCTGGGAAGTAAATCACTTTTTAATCCCACAAACACAGATTCACAAACACAATATTCACGAACATGTTGAAAAACGGAGACACACGCAAAAAGTTCGAAAGGAAGTTAACCCATTAATGCCCAAAGTGACCAAAATTTTCCACCGATTTCGACTGGATAACTTTTGATGAAAACGCACTAGAAAAAAAAAATGAAATACATATTCTGATGCTTTCGTGATCGCTATTTCCGAATCTGGTGACGAAATTGAGAAAAAATTATTCCTTATGCCCTTTTTTTGCCATTTTTTGAAAGAAATCCATTTGTTTCAGTTTTTTTTTCCTTTACTCATAAAAATGACCCTGATGACGTTGTCAAATGGTGCTCGAAAGTATTTTAATACTCGAAAGTAGTTTCTGACACAGTGTGGATTCTTCGTTGGTAGTGCTTTTTTCAAAAAATACTTCAAACAAAAGTTTTTCATTTCAACGAGTTATTTAGAAAATTGGCCTCAAATTCTGGGTCCAAAGTATTTTTGGGCCTTATGCGTCCCAAAACATGTTAAATAGTAGAAAAAATCTCATTTTTGATTTCAGATTCGGAATCTACGGAAAATTTTATGTATGAATACATGAACACAAAATTCAATTTTTGGGCCTTACGTACACTATTGCATACTCATGTATATTTTTAGGCCTCTTGGGGTCAAGTATGTTGAATAATGGAAATATCTCATTTCCCATTCGAAATTTAAATGTCACGATACAATACCTATTTTTTAATTCGAAAAATTGGGCCTTAGGTACACTTTTGCGGCTACTCGAAACTTTTTGTAGTCTTATGGGACTCAAATAATCTTCAATGATTAAAAAATTCATAGATTCATAATCTACGTGAGATTTCCTGTAAAAATTGGTATTTCCCGAATTCTGAATTGGGTCTTATCTACTTTTCGGACAGTACCGACAATGCCGATCTACTTCTGGCATTCGGAATGCAATCTTGAATCTCATCATAAAACACTAGAATCACTCAGGTTCATGTTGGATACCATTCATAATTCACATTTTTGGGCCCATTCAATCAATTATGCAGTTTCCGCCCTTTGCCGTTGATAGAAGCAACGTTGCCCGGTTTTCACCACGTGGAGATGGACTGCATAATTGATTGAATGGGCCCAAAAATGTGAATAATGAATTGTATCCAACATGAACCTGAGTGATTCTAGTGTTTTATTACGAAATTCATGATTTCATTCCGAATGCCAGAAGTGGATCGGCATTGTCGGTACTGTCCGAAAAGTAGATAAGACCCAATTCAGAATTCGGGAAATACCTATTTTTACAGGAAATCTCACGTAGATTATGAATCTATAAAATTTTCCGTAGATTCCGAATCTGAAATCAAAAATCAGATTTTTTCTACTATTTAACATGTTTTGGGACTCATAAGGCCCAAAAATACTTTGGGCCCAGAATTTGAGGCCAATTTTCGAAATAACTCGTTGAAATGAAAAACTTTTGTTTGAAGTATTTTTTGAAAAAAGCACTCCCAACGAAGAATCCACACGCTGTCAGAAACACTCATTATGTCATATTAAAATGGTAGCCATATTGGAATCATCGATTTCGAACATTTTTTTTAAGTGCATATATTTCAAGGAAAATTGTCGACAACCAAATTTGAATACTTTCCAGGACCATGTGAGAACGTTATCAGAGTCATTTTTATGATTAAAGTAAAAAAAACTGAACAAAATTGACTTTTTTCAAAAAATGGCAAGAAAGGGCCTAAGGAATAATTTTTTGTCAATTTCGTCACCAGATTCGAAAAGAGCGATCCCGAAAGCATCGGAATATGTATTTCATTTTTTTTTCTAGTGCGTGTTCATCAAAAGTTATCCAGTCGAAATCGGCGAAAAATTTTGGTCACTTTGGGCATTAATGGGTTAATAAGAGAAATAAGACAAACGAGTCAAAATTATTATTTAATAGATTGCTGTTAATATAAGAGGATAGCTTTCGACTTAAGAAAACGTAGAGACATCCGCTCTGTTTCAAATCACGAAGAAAACTGAAAATGCATTCTCAGAGGTCCTCCAGTTTAACGACCTACGAAATCCGATAGAAAGATGCTTTAAATTTTAAAGGGCTGTGGCACTAAAACTGACTGAAAATGGGAGGACCGATCGCCGGTCCACTTGAGGGAGCGACGACCTTAATGACCACGTGTTCTTAAAATTTTTTTCGCTTTACAACAGGGTAGTATATTTTTGAAAGTTTTTCAATATCGGTTCTTAAATTGACCGCATTCACATTAACAGCAATGTCGCACATTTCCATCACCAGACGTTTCCGATAGTGACATACATTCGCAAGAATTTTCGCGTTTTCAAAATCAAAGACATGATCCTTCTGAATGCTATGCTGAGTAAGCATTGCCTGTTTATTCGTGACCTTATTTATATCTTTCTTGTGTTCTTTAACCCGAACTCCTAACGGACGTTTGGTTTGACCGATATAAACCGCTTTACAGTGTTGCCCTTTGCACGAAATGCCATAAACAATATTGCTGTTTTCCAATTTATTTAATTTATCTTTAGTGGGCCTCAAGAGATGAAATTGCTCATAGAAAAGCAGAATGGCTCTGTCAACCATATTGAAAACTGCACTTTTTTATATTTTTGTGGGTGGTTAGATTCGAAATTTAAATATTTACCAGACCAGGTGGGTTTGCGGGACCAATTGGAGTTTATTTCCTGAAGGTCATTTCTGTGAAAAGTGACATCCAGGAAGTGGATCGCCCTATTTATTTCTTTTTCCAACGTGAGCTTTATTTCAAAATCATTCGAATTAAAAACTTGTAGAACGTTTTCTACTTCGTTTTCCGGAAGAGCTACTAATATGCCGTCGATATAACGGACATACAGCGGTACCTGGAAACCTAATTTCGGTAAAATTACTGTTTCCAGAGCGTCCATAACTAGATCTGCTAAAATCGGCGAAAGGGGAGAGCCCATTGGTAATCCTCTTTTCTGGAAGTAAGTTTTGTCCTTGAAATTAAAATCCGTACTATCTAGGCACAAACGCAGTCCTTCCTCAAAATCTCTCCAAGGAATTTTCGTTTTATCGCGAATTTGATCCCACCTACTACAAACCGCCTCGACTGCCTTTTCCTTTGGCACATTAGTGAAAAGGGAAACCACGTCTAATGACGTGAAGACATAATTTTCCGGAATCCTGATATTTCTAATTTTTCTCACTAAATCGAAGCTGTTAAGCACTCTCGACTTAGGAGCTTGAATATGATTGGCAATAATAGTTTTTGTAAAGGTTTCTAATTTGTAAGTAGGACTACCTTCATATGAAACGATCGGCCTAAGCGGTGCACCTGTCTTGTGAATTTTAGGAAGGCCATAAAATCTCAAAGGGTTAGCGTGGTATACCTTCAGCTGTTTCAATGTGAGTTCATTAATATATTTATTCGATTCCCATTTTTTCACAAGCTTTGTGACTTCCTAGCAATTTTTTTGGTTGTGTCCCTATTTCTTGTAACGTACGTGTCCTGATCTTCTAATAATGCATTTACTTTTGCGTCATAATCTTCTCTTTTCATCGCGACGGTAGTATGACCCTTATCCGCGTTAACAAAGCTAATCTGAGGGTTCTCTTTTGCAAATTTTTCGGCCTGTTTAATTTCTTTCAAGCGCTGTATGATTTTTGACTTTACAACGTAGCCAGAATTCATAACTCCACATAAAGTACTCGCGATATTTAGTCTAGCGCGATCTTGACCTGCCTCTTCTATTTTGTTGATATTAGACTCAAAACTGGCTATTAGATCGTAAACCGGTGTTTGATCTTTACTTGCAGATTCTGATATTCCTGACGCGTAGTTGCCCTATTTAAATGTCTCCCCTATACTTCTTCGGTGAATGAAGGAGTAACTTCACTTCGGAAAATGAAAGATAATTTCTTAACAGAAATAAAGTAATTGGAAACAATTAGGAATGAATTTAGACTGATGGTGATCATGCCCCACATCTTAAAAATAGAGATACTTTTCCTAATTTTCCTATTTCTTAATTAAAATTAGTATAATTGGTATTCAAACCTCGCATTTAAATGGATTGAACAGTTGAATGTAGCTAATAGAAAACCTTTAGTTGGCGATCACGAAGCACGAATGGTTGTAGTAAATGCTAACATCGAGGTAATTACCAGTTTTTAAGCAGAGGAAACGGGAGACCGAAAGGTTTGTCTGCACAGGTGCCGGCTATCATGAAAACACGAAGGAAGAAAAACGATACTAACCACCGCTGAACTTATGCCGGATGTATTTTCTAGGAAAAGTCAAACCAAAGAAACTCTGCTTGGAATGAAAACGAGAAAGTAAATTATAAAAAGTTCTTTTAAAGAGATCTAAAATGAACTTCATCTGTTATTCATTAAAAAACATATTTATATTATAAATATTTCATATAATATATATGTATTCTCTATCTTTGCCATCAACACTAGAATTTCACAGATTTCTAACTGCGTGGTTAAATATACAAAGCTGGGAACTAAGATTTCGGGAGTTTTTTCATTCTGATTCGCATTTGCAATTTTGGTATATATAAATTTTAAATTTAGATTAATAACAATTAAACAGAGCAGTGATTGGAACGTGTCACTCATTAAAACTTTTAATAACTAACTATCGAATCACACTTATCTGACATTAATAAATCAATCATGAGGTGTCAGTGGCCAGAAGGCGTCGATCTTGATCGACGTCGAATAATCTGATAAGTAATATCCAATCGACCTTATATAGAAGTGTTTGCAAATCGATTCTCTCTCCGTCTCTCCCTCTCTCTCTCTCTTACATTCTCTTCCTTCTTCGCGGTATCTTTCTCTATCTTTCTTCTGATTAATTATCTAAAAACTTCCAAGTTAGACTCAAATCTCATTCCCCCTCATATGCTTCCTTCCCTAATTATTCATCCCTTTTAGTGACGACGAAAGGATGGCGAACAAAACGAAACAAAACAGATGACAACATATTTGAGCAGAGTTACAATTAGTTACAACATAAAGGAGCAGTAACAGCCGTGCCCATTCACACCGGCTTATTAGGCAGAAATAATGCAAGTCGAATCAAAAGGCAACCCCTCCGTACTCTTTTCCTCATTTTCACTTCTTCGTACCCCTTAAACTACTACGCTGGTTATCATCAAGTCCTCCGACAATTAGGAGTTTCGCTTTTGGCCCCAACCCTTTATCAGCCACTTCATTATGCCAAGCAATAGACTTCCATTACGCGTTTCAAACATTGTGAGTCTGTCTTAATGAGGAAATTTCGCAAACGTACGTGCAATCTGATGAAAGTTGTTTCCCAATTGCTGAGGCATTATGAAATTCCTATTTCGTATTTCAAATTTCGGAATTGAAACCTGCCATTTGGTAATTAAATTTGGCTTAGAAATAAAATTCGAAATATTTGAGTACCTTGCTTTCAAAACATCTCGTTGAAAAAAAAACGTTTTAACGGGAGCTTAGATTACAGAACTGTTGACTTGATTACATTACAATATTACCTATTAACTTTTAGGTACTTTAAGAGCTTTCAACTCGTCGAGTTTCTATGCAAGGAAAACGACAGGTAGAACTATTCAAGCTCATACGCACGTACGATCATCACAACATTAATTACGATCGTACAAGCGCGTCCGAACCCATGAAAATCCCCTTAAGAACCGCTCCCTATTCCCTCGAGTGCTCTCAAATCGAACGTGGTGAGCGAGAGCTCACTTACCTCCTCGAGGGCCATGCCAACCTGTCATTATTTTATTACTGTAATTACCGAAACAGCACACCTGTAAAACCTGCACGTGAGTAGGCGGTAGATGCAGCTTCTTCTTCACATTCTCCTTCTGCCCACCCTTTCTCCACATTATACCAGAAAGACAAAAATATGCATTTTTTAGATCAAGGATATTCGATCAGGTGTTCTTTCCAGTATGAATTTCTCCTTTCACATAATAGTTTGAATACTCACAAACATTCAAAAACAAAATTATAAGTATTAACATGTACAAACTCATATTTGAAAACATTTAAACTAATCACGCCCACTTTTCTTGGCCACTCCATTATAGTCCGGGAGTTCGTGAAAAAAATTGTGAATATTTTAGGAAAGCTAGTTTTTTAATATTTGTTCGCATATAAAGTATACATCAACATGGCACATTCAGCCAGCTAGGTGTTCACCTGGGCCCACACCCCCGCAAACATGTCAAAAAGCTAACAAAATTTAATCCTTCTTAGAAAGCTGAAATTGTTGTGTAAGTATTACCTACAATCAAATTTACGAAAATACCATTCAGCCCGCCCAGTGTCGGAACCTGGACAGTTAGTCTCCCATCACTCAGCTGCGTTTATCACAAGGTCGAGTCTAAACGTACGGACCTGGCAAAACGGGCGTATAAAGATTACCT
>CAKNWT010323370.1:0-12582 GCA_932066315.1 Andricus coriarius
AATTCAAAGTTCTGCAATTTTGAAGAGAACATTAAAAAGTTTAACAATTTGGAAAACATAGAATTAAAAATTATTTCGTTTCTAGCTCCAATTTTAACAATTCATAATTTGGAGATAAAACCGAAGTAATTTTTTATTCTGTGTTTTCAAAATTGTTGAACTTTTTAATGTTATCTCTTTAAAATTGCAGAACTTTGAATTGTATATAATTTAAAATTGAAGGGTTCTACATTTTGGAAATCGACCATTAAAAATTCTGTGATATTAAGGGTAAGTCTTCAAAATTGTAAAATGATATATTTTAAGTCGTTAAAATTGAAGACATTTCAACAAATGCCAATGTCAAAATATGTGAGTTTTGAGTTTCATAAATTTTGTAATTTAGACGATTTAAATTCGAAATTTGTTGACTTGACTATCGACCTTCAAAACCATCCACATTTACGAATTTTTATTTTCACATTTTTGAAATTGAAAAGTTTTTAATTCTGACAATTTAAAATTAAAAGTTATGTAAGTTTCATAATTTAACATTATGCAATTCTCACGTTTCGGAATTAAAATACCTGCAATTTTGAGGACTTAAATTCTAAATTTCCTTGATTCTGAAGATTTAGAATTCAATTTTGACTTTTGATTTCGAAATCATCAAAGTTTAAGAATTTTTATTTCTACATCTTTAAAATTTAAGCAGTAGTAGCTACAAAGCAAAAAAATAATTTCGAAACAGACTCAGGACAAGGTAAAGCAATTAGTCCTTTTTCTACACTTAATTATTTCAGATCAAATAACGAAAATGTTCGCATTTTGGAATAATCAAGTGTAAATGAATGTATTGAGATATCTCGCATGCATCAAATTCAAAGTTTTTGTCCAACGCAAAACAACTTTGATAACTTTCAAATATAATATTTGTTTTACATAACTTAGCTTAAACACATATATGCATCTTATCATATGCACCCGTTTTGTTAATTGTACTTTGATGCGTAATAATAAATTAAATTATCTTAGAACTGAATTTCTTGAGATGAGATTGATATACATCCTTAAAATGTAAAAAAAGGGAGAATTGTGAAACTCCGAATCTTGAGAGCCACTGCTAGGAATTTTCATTCAAGCATCGGCTCACTAAGCTCGAGTTTCCCAGCCCTCGCCTTCACGAGCTTGCTTACGTGATCTCTACGTTGACAAGCACGCACGCGCCATTGCTCACGTTCGGTGTACGTGACAAACGATGCGGCACGTGTTTGGAAATTTTCCACGAGTTAGGCGTCCCGTCAGAATCTCAACTTGTACAGTGGTTCTCCTCTCAACAATTGTTTTTAATCCAAACAATTTTTAAACCATATAATCTAGATATTTTTATGTGAATGCATGCACATAAGGGTATCTATTTTCGAATCCTTTTTTTTAAACTAATATTGGCCCACTGTACAGTTTGAAATTCTTTATACTATTACTACTATTATATTATTATATCTATTAATCGATAGCAATATATTATATGTATATTTTATGTAATATTACGGTATTATTATTATTGTTATAATATTTTATAATAATAATAGCATTTACATTTATATAAACTATCCATAATAATATCATATAACAAGGAATTTATATGGGTAATATATTATTTTAAGTCAAATGATTATTAACTTTGCAAACATAAATTCAACTTCTAAATGGAAAAACAGCAATGATGCCATTGGTGCGCTCCGACGGAGTGGGCA
This sequence comes from Andricus coriarius, assembly GCA_932066315.1. Lineage (NCBI taxonomy): Eukaryota > Metazoa > Arthropoda > Insecta > Hymenoptera > Cynipidae > Andricus > Andricus coriarius. The sequence continues at coordinate 1,737 of CAKNWT010323370.1, forward strand.
AACTCACGAACCTCGCGTGGAGAGCGAGGTCGAGACGAGCTCTGGCGCGCGCCCACGGCTCTCGTGCATAAAGGCGCGCGTTCTGACCAGAATCGTCACTCGGCCCTCAACCGGCACTCCAGCATCTTCAAACCGCTCAACCACCAGCTGCTCTCTAACCCTGGCTCTCTCTCTCTGCTTAGGGAATAGAAACTGAATAAAGAAAAAATTCTGGAATTGGACGTTTCGATTACTTGATATCTGTGACTGTGTCTTCAGCTCTCCCAGAGCAAACTGGTTATTCTTCCAGTCCTTTTCAGGACTAACTTGACAAACATGTAAACTGCTCTTTCCAGAGCAATATTTTGAACTGTAAAATTGTTTTGAACGGCAACCCGATCAAGTACTTTGGTACTTGATCAAACAAAAGTCCTTCTGTTGATCTTAGTCCGTGATGCCCTTCGGGTGCCATCCTGACTCATTTCTTCAGTAGTTCTTTTAAAATTGAACAACAACCCGATCAAGTACTTTGGTACTTGATCAAACAAAAGTCCTTCTGTTGATCTTAGTCCGTGATGCTCTTCGGGTGCCATCCTGACTCATTTCTTCAGTAGTTCTTTTAAATTTGAACGGCAACCCGATCAAGTACTTTGTTACTTGAGCAAACAAAAGTCCTTCTGTTGATCTGAGTCTGTGATGCCCTTCGGGTGCCATCCTGGCTCATTTCTTCATTAGTTCTTTTATTTTGAACGGCAAAAAGATCAAGTACCTCGGTACTTGATCAAGAAGTTCTTCTGTTGATCTGAGTCTGTGATGCCCTTCGGGTGCCATCCTGGCTTATTTCTTCATTAGTTTTTTTATTTTGAACGGTAGCACGATCCAGTACTTGGTACCTGATCAGAAGTACTTTAGTGCTTGAACAATAGTACGCATGGGACTAAACCCTCGCCAAAAGAGGGTCTCTGTCCGACGGAATGCAAAGAGCATGTCAGGATCTCAAAAATATTTCTTATGAGGTACACTACCGTCTGAAATTGTGCGCACGACTCTTCTGAGCGCTATTAAAAGTTACTGCTCGCTTCGAACCACGATATTTCGGTGAAAAAAAAAGAGATTTTAAGAGACCTTAAAATTATACATCGAGCCTGAAATCTTATCTTTAAAGTAGTCCGGATACTAGAAAAGCTAGTCAAAGCTAAGTCCATTATTTTTTTTGGCATTTGGAATTAAATCCAAAATTCGGACAGCTTATCCATGAATAAATTGTGTATTAAATTTTCATACTGATCAATATAAATAAAATATTTTTATTTAACAACAAAATGTAAATTTAAATGTCCATTTGACTTGATTCGAGTCAAGGTAATTTTTTCACGCTCAGCGGTTGGCAGCGTCACAGCATGTCGAGTACGTAAACATAACCTGCAATAAACCGGCAAAACATTTACGTTGAAGAGCGGCATCATGTTTACGCGAGATAAAAAGGGACGAATAATTAAGAAATCGGAAGCCAATTGGCGAGAAAAGGTGCGTGAGGTTATAAAAAGAATAAATAACCAAAATAAAAGTTAATCGTTGTGCTGCCAACCTTAGTCAACGCCACACCGTTCTCGTCATATATCACGTCTGTATGTTTTGCTAAAATTAACCTAAAATATCCTGAAAGCAAGTACAAATGAGCAGTAATTCAAATTTCACATTATATTTTCTGTCTCCGAAACAGTTTTCCTGACAATTTTCAACGTATTTTAAAGCCGAAATTTACCGTTTTTGGAGCCCGCGAACGGCCTCTCTATAAGATCCCATGTTTTATGACACGACTTTAAACAGAGTTAATTTAAATTGTAACCTGGGAATGGCCCCTAAAAAAGGCATTATGCGAAAGAGGACATATTTCTCTGTAAGAAAAAACTAATTTTTATGACGTTTCAACGTGACCGGTCCAATAGCCGGACTACTTTAATTAAGGCCAAGAAAACTTCAAAAATCTTCATGCGTACCCGAGATTTGATTAAAAATGTTCAATCGTATCTGAGCTCAATTACTCACAATTGACATAATTACTTGAAATTGAGATCAGATACGATTGAAAATTTTCAATCATAGATTGGGTACCCAGGAAGATTTTTTAAGTTTTCTTGGATTAAAAGAAAGATAAGATTTCAGGCTCGATGACGTATAATTTTAAGGTTTTTGAACAAATTTCCCTAGGTCGTGTTAAAAGTTGAAGTGGAGGTCGGAAATTTGAGAAAATCTTGAATTTTGTTTTTAAACTTCTCACGTGCTGCATTATTTCCAGAAGGTCTGGAATTTCGCCGAAATATCGTGGTTCGAAGTCAGCAGTGAATTTTAATAGCGCTCATAAGAGTCGTGCGCACAATTTCCGACGGTAGTGTATTATAATTAACACTTGCCTTCCTAATGCATTTTGACTTCACAAATCTTATATTGTAACTAAAGTGAAATACTGCACAATTTTTTAAAAACTATTTGATGTTTACGACATGTAAACTATTGCGATGATATCAAATTAATTACCTTGACCTAATTACGTTATACATAAACTGAAAACTTCGGTAGAACTAAAAAACCTAAAACTACAAAAACTTTGATAAAATAATCTGATGTTTGAAACATGCAAACTTACATAATGTAAATCTTACATTCTAAGCTTTGGTAAGACAATACCTTCAAGTTTGAGCACATTTGTTCTTAAAATTAAGGAAATTAGACTTAAGCTCTAATTCAATTAAACCTGATAAAATTAATTTCAAATCGGTCAAGCAGTCCATGCTCTAGTCACTGAATCATTTGCCATTGAAATATGTTGTTTTTCAAAAATTTTTTTTATGAAGTTGCGAGTATGAGTTAATAAAAAAAGGTAGTTATGAGAAAAAAATTTCCAAAAATTGGCAACATTTTTCTTGAGTGTGATATTTTAAAATATAATACAGATATTAACGTTTTTCTTTCTGATTCTGCTAGAATTTCGCGAACTATTTTGAAGGTTGTTAGCAAATTTCAAAAAAATTAGAACTTGAGTCCAACAGTCTTAAGGGCGTTGGCCCGCTGGAAAACCGTGTACGGGATCCCGTAACAGTTCCTGTACGTGTTCCTTAGCCAGTACTATGACCAGATCTCGTACAAGGAACATAGATAATTATCTGTAATACCTTGCCATTTTTAGAGCCTTCAAGATCCAACTCACTAGCGAGAGAGCTAAGGCCCTAGAGCAACCTGGCGGATTAGTTCCACTGAGGTTCCTGTGCAAGATTCTGTACAGGATTTTGTACCGAATCATGTACAGCAAGTAGGCCACCAGTGTCCGCTACGGCCTAGCTCTTTCGCTAGTACGTTGAATCTTCAAGGGCCCTGGCGGACCGGATGACCGCTAGCGTTACGCTACAGCGAAACCATAAAGTAACTCTGAAGTAATCTTAAAGTAATCTCGAATTATAATGAATAAAAGAAACAAAATAAATATTCAAATTGTTGCAATTATAATTGTACGTTAAAATTCACCTTAGAAGGTAATGTCGTAATTGCAATAAATTTATTGTTTAGCGTTCGAAATTAAAAAAAAATAGTGGCTGTCATTCAAAGTCTGCTAGAGGCAACTTCAAGCGCATCTAGTCAGATCTACTCAGATGCGCTTAAAGTCACATTCAGCAGGCTGCAATGACAGCCACTATGTTTTTTTAATTTCTAACACTAAAAAATAAACTTACTGCAATAACGGCATTGGCTTCTAACATAAGTTTTAAAGTACAATTATAATTGCAACAATTTAGATATTTATTTTGTTTCTTTTATTCATTATAATTCGAGATTACTTTAGGGTTACTTTATGGCTACGATGTAGCGTAACCCTTCCCTGCTTAAAATTTCCGATAGATTTCGGATAAGTAGGAATCTGTATTATCATCAGAGATGCAATTTTGCAATCGGTTGAGAAAACCGTCCACACGTTGCGGACAACAGAAATCTACAATATCGATCAAAGTTAACTTCTCTTAATACAGACAAAATGTTTCGTCTTTTTCAGACTAGATGGAGATATAAATTAAAATTTATTAAATTTCAAATTTTTATCAGAAAAAAAGATCACACTCCTCTCACTCCACTGGGATTTGAACACCAGATTTCGGACAAATTAATCCGCACTTGTCTTAAATTTGTCCGGAATATGTCTGGAACTTGTCCTGTTTCATCCGATTTCCATCCGTAACAATATTTTACGTCCGAAATCAATTCGAATCTGTCCGGAAGCTGTCCGCATTTCAGAACCACAAGTTATATTTTTTACAGTGAAATACGGAATTCGTCCGTTTACCTCCGAATTATACCCGAAGTAAAACGTGGAATCCGAAATTTAGTTCACTTATGTCCAAATCGTATCTGAAACGGAAACCGGGATCGAAAATTAGTCTGTATCTGTCCGGAATTTGCCCGCAGTATAAAATCAGAAATTATTTTTTGTAAAGTGGAATCCTATTTTGGTCCGTTTTCCTCCGGATCGTATCCGCAAGAAAATCGGAACCTGAAATAAGTCTGCACCTACCTGGAATTCCTCCGCACCATAAAATCAGAAATTATTTTTCTTAAAGTGGAATTCGAAATTCGCCCGTTTTCCTCCGTATCGTATCCGCAAGAAAAATTGTAATCTGAAATAAGTCCGCACCTATCTGGAATTCATCCGTTGAGTAAAAATAATTCATTTTTTGTAAAGTGGAATTCGATTTTGGTCCGTTTTCCTCCGAATCGCATCCGCAAGAAAAGTCGGAACCTGAAATTAGTCCGCACCTATCTGGAATTTATCCGTTGAGTAAAGTTAATTTATTTCTTTAAAGTGGAATCCGAAATTCGTCCGTTTTCCTCCGGATCATATCCGCAAGAATAATCGGAACCTGAAATTAGTCAGCACCTATCTGGAATTCATCCGTTGAGTGAAAATAATTTATTTTCTGTAAAGTGGAACCCGAAATTCGTCCGATTTCCTCCGGATCGTATCCGGAAGAACAAGTGGAACTTGAAATCGGTCCGCACCTGTTTGGAATTCATCCGCACATTTATTGTTCTATTTAATTCTACATTTATATAGGATCTATACATTACTTAATAATCATATAATGGCCGCAAATATTCCCTGCTCTCCTCATCTTATGAGAAAGCCCTGATAGCACAAAAGTTTCCCTGAACGTTCCTGGAGCATTCCAATGTAAGGTTCGGAGAATACTGAAAAATGTCCCAGGAAGGTTCCGGGAAGTAGGTAAATGTCTGCATATCCAGGAAGGTTCCGGGAATGCTCGTACGGAATTGAATTCATTAAATTAATGAAATTTATACAATGCGAACATTTTCCACAAACATTCCCGGAACGTTCCTTGGGAACCTTCTTCGACTCACGGACAATTACCTACTGCCAGGAACCTTCGCGGAATGGTCGTGAAAAATTTTTGCATCATGTAAAATTAATTATTATAAAGCGAAATTTTTTTACGAACATTCCCGAAACCTTCTTTGGGCACCTTCCTTGATAAGCCGACATTTACCTACTTCCCAGAACCTTCCGGGGACATTTTTCAGAATTCTCCGAACCTTACATTGGAATGTTCCAGGAATGTTCAGGGAAACTTTTGTGTTATCCGGGAGTATAAGTTGCTGAAATCAAGAATGGAAAATAAGGGGATAACGTCAATCATAAATGAAAGAATTTCTAACAGTAAGTTTCTATTATATTTCAATTGTATTTGGCAATGTAGATATAACCCGGACGGAAAGTGAACGTCGGAACGTTCTAATGTCGGATCAGATCGGATAAAGTTCGGATTATAATTTCGAACTAGTGAACCGAACAAATTCCGGACTCAATCGGTTGAAATCCGGGTCACAAAAACCGCCTTGATTTCGGATAGTTTCGGACAATTTTTGGTTTGGGAACAACGTCGGACCTGACAAATTTCCGATGTGTTCGGATATAATCCGGACAGAAAGTGTACGTCGGACCTTACTAATATCGGATCAGATCGGATAAAATTCGGATTATAATTTCGAACTCGTGGACCAGACAAGTTCCGGACTCAATCGGATGAAATCCGGGTGACAAAAACCGCCTTGATTTCGGATAATTTTCCGAGTCCGGAATTTGTCCAGAATTTCAAGCAGGGCTGCGTTCAGCCCGTCTGTCAGGGGATATAAAGAGTCAATGTAGACGAAGGAAACCTTTCTTATTTTTTTACAGGATCTCCTACATGTTCATTCGTCGCCACTTAGGACATTACAAGTTCCCGCAAGGGTTTCCTAATTCCCTGCATGTTCCTGTCTCGATTTTTAATGCTGGCCCTGTAACGTTTATTTTACTGCATATGGTCATATTTATAGCATAGGAACACGTGCAGGAATAGTTACGGGAACCCGTATAGGGTTTTCCAGCAGGGTGGAACGAGGGCCTAATCTCAAAATTGAATTATCTCATTTTACGCCACAAATAATATAAATAAATCATTCTTAGATAATCACGTCCTACTCCTGCTTTGAATCAAGTCTGTGTTCGAAGTTAAAAATGGGCTAATTTCAATACCTTTTATGTAAAGTTGTTCTTTTTCTAACCCCAACATTCGAAAAAACAGCTTTATACAAAAAGTATTGAAATTAGCCCATTTTTAACTTCGAATACCGACTTGATTTAAAACAGGAGTAGGTTGTGATGATCTAAAAATAATTTCACTATATTATTTGTGGCGTAAAATAAGGCAATTCAATGTAGAGGGTAGGCACTCGTTTCAACAACCTTAAGTACAAAATTAATTATAAGAAGAACCACCATGCTTAGATTTTACAAATTCTAAGTAGCTTTTGAAGGTTGACACGAACCTTTCCTGCAATGTCTGTTGAGCTTCGTGCTTTTTCTCAATTGAAAGGCACAACCTATTCAGAGGTGAACGTCTTGATGTGTCCAACGCTTCTTTGGCGGTCTTTTTTTTCTTAGAACTGGGTTCCCCATCTTCGAGGGGGTTCTTCGACTGCTGGAGGTTTTCAGGCCAATTTTCGTCGCTTGGTTCTTGATGAGACTTCTTATTTACTTGCTTGGCTATCTCCAGCCGATATCCTTTCAAATTGGAAGACAGAGCAACTGGCGAGATTGCAGGCTTTTTAAATAAAAGTTCATCCATGGCATCATAATAATCCCACACTTCACCTCCTGATTCACCGGTCGTGTTTTCTCTATCCTTGTCTTTTTTGTACATTTTCATGAGCCCCTTCCACTTGCTGTCACACTGTGGTCCCATCACTGCATATATTTTTTCTAACATCGTTTCTGAAATTTTTTTCCATAAATGCTTCTGTAGCTTGATTCTATACCCTCCATCCTCCTTGACAGTTTTATACGTTGCAATAAGAAGCTTGATCATAGGGCTGGTCCACTGAAATTCTTTGTTTGAAAAATTGAATGAAGTTATAAACAAAAGATACATTGAAGAACTCTCTCTTAATAACAAATAGAGAAGAAATTCATGATATACATTTCAACTCGGATACAGGTAGATCACTCAAAACATCTGCTGTGATGGAATCTGTGAACAACAAAGTATTGCAGATATTTGACTCATTTTCTTTAGTTCCAAAATCTCGATGTTATGTCTACAACACCATAATAATATTCAGCAATCCCAAAGATTGACCCCTATTACTTTTAACGAAAAAGTCACATAGTTTCTACATGCAAAATAGCCAATCCATTTTTAAATTGGAAATATTCACAAGACTTATATTCCACAATCTTCAGGTCATGTCCACAACCTCGTAATAATATTCAGCAATCCTAAAAATTAACCCTTAGTACTTTTAACGAAACAGTCAAGGTCACCGTTATTTTAGGACTATATCCAGCTTAAAAATGTTTCGGCTATTTTACATGTAGAAATTTTGTGACTTTTTCGCTAAAAGTACTACGGGTTAATTTTTGGGATTTCTGAATATCATTATGGAATGTAAATCTTGTGACCATTTCCCATGTAAAAATGTATTGGCTATTTTACATGTAGAAACTATGTGACTTTTTCGTTATAAGTACTAGGGGTTAACTTTTGGGATTTCTGAATATTAATATGGGGTTGTGGACACAACCTGGAGATATTGGAATGTAAATCTTGTGACTATTTCTTATTTAAAAATGTATTGGCTATTTCACATGACTTTTTTGTTAAAAGTACTAGGGGTTAATTTTTCAGATTGCTGAATATTATTATGGGGTTGTGGATACAACCTGGAGATTTCGGAATGTAAATCTTGTGACTTTTTCTTATTTAAAAATGTATTGGCTATTTCACATGTAGAAACTATGTGACTTTTTCGTGAAAAGTATTAGGGGCTGATTTTTGAGATTGCTGAATATTATTATGGGATTGTGGACACAAACTGGAGATTTTGGAATGTAAATCTTGTGACTATTTCGTATTTAAAAATGTATTGGCTATTTCACATGTAGAAACTTTTTGACTTTTTCGTTTAAAGTACTAGGGGTTAATTTTTGAGAGTGCTGAATATTATTATGGGGTTGTGGACACAACCTGGAGATTTCGGAATATAAATCTTGTGACTTTTTCTTATTTAAAAATGTATTGGCTATTTCACATGTAGAAACTATGTGACATTTTCGTGAAAAGTACTAGGGGTTGATTTTTGAGATTGCTGAATATTATTATGGGGTTATGGACACAACCTGCAGATTTTGGAATGTAAATCTTGTGACTATTTCTTATTTAAAAATGTATTGGCTATTTCACATGTAGAAACTATGTGACTTTTTCGTGAAAAGTACTAGGGGTTAATTTTTGAGATTGCTGAATATTATTATGGGGTTGTGGAGACAACCAGGAGATTTTGGAATGTAAATCTTGCGACTATTTCTTATTTAAAAATGTATTGGCTATTTCACGTGTAGAAACTATGTGACTTTTTCGTTATAAGTACTAGGGGCTAATTTTTGAGATTGCTGAATATTATTATAGGGTTGTGGAGACAACCTGGAGATTTTGGAATGTAAATCTTGCGACTATTTCTTATTTAAAAATGTATTGGCTATTTCACGTGTAGAAACTATGTGACTTTTTCGTGAAAAGTACTAGGGGCTAATTTTTGAGATTGCTGAATATTATTATGGGGTTGTGGACACAACCTGGAGATTTTTGAATGTAAATCTTGTGACTCTTTCCCATTTAAATACTTACTGACTATTTTACATGTGGAAACTATGTGACTTTTTCTTTATAAGTACTAGGGGATAATTTTTGGGATTTCTGAAAATCATTATGGGCCCGGATAGCACAAAAGTTTCCCTGAACATTCCTGGAACATTCCAATGGAAGGTTCGGAGAATTCCGAAAAATATTCCAGGCAGGTTCTGGGAAGTTGGTAAATGTCCGCATATCAGAGAACGTTCCCTAGGAAGGTTCAGGGAATGTTCGTGAGGAATTTTCCTGGAAGATTGTGTTCTAAAATTTCAGGGAATATTTGGTGGAAACTTTCCTGGAAGGTAATGTAAGAAATATACAGCAATATTTCTTGGGAAGCGTCCCAGAAGGTTGTATTAAAAATAAGTAGGCATGAAGATAATACATAAGAAATTGTTGGCATAATGTTAATTAACATTTTTTCAATTTTTAAGATGTATCCTTCAATGAATACATTTTAATGAATATAAAACGAAAGCGAAGCGAGCAGGCCAGCCGAACACTCAAATGAACTTGTAATCCGTTCTTTTTGAACTCATTTGGCGCTATCTACAAAGAATTTCGAATGATGAGAAATCTTCTTTTAAGATTAGTATACTAAAGAATCAAAATATTTACATTTTTCGATTTACTGATCTAACCAGATTCGAAACATAATCTCCTACTTTTTATGATACAGCGCGGTTAACATAGAAGAATTTAATTATTTAAAACTAGCTCAAAATCCTAACATCGCATAAATTAATCAGAATATGTGTCAGAATGAGTCTTAAGTTAAAATAAAAAAGATCTGCAGTACCAGATACCTTTTTAGAATTATATATTTATAATAATGAACCTGTTATTTCTAGAAAATTAGAATTTTTAAAAATATAAAGATTTTAATCATTGCATATAGCACGCAGAATAAATATTTTGGGCCGCATTAATTCAGGATATTGCAGAATACACCATACTCTACTCGTCTTCTCTTTCTATACTCTCCTCTAACACAAGCTGCATACGGGGTTCCTTTTCTGCAGCATTTTCTTTGTTATCTCTGAAATAAAAGAAGAATAATATATAAAAAGAAAATAATAAAATACGTGAAACAATACTCACTGTTCACGCTGTATTCGCTTTTTGCACTGAATAAGCCAATCTTTAATGCATATATCAATCGTCGCCTTTGTTGAAGTTGATTCAATAACTCTAATTGCGTCTAAAATATCAAATTTCAGCATGACTTAATATTACAATACAATGTTTGAATTAAAAAGATATATGTTTGTAATTATTCGTTTACAATTTATATTTTTTTAAACTTCACAAAATATGTATCACGACTTACTATACACGACTGAGTACATTTTCAGGATTTCAAAACTACATTTTTTCTTCGATCGACCCGAAAAACTAAATTTCTTACAAGCCTCGTACGTTAAAAGTTGATTTAACACAGAATCCACTGTTAGTTGTAACGATCGAAGCTTTCCCAATTTACATAAAGCATGTACCTGAAAAAATGATTATACGAGTAAAAAAATAATCCATCAAAGTTCAGGCTATTCAATTTGAAATGTGAAATCCATACCACTTTCGAAAAGAATTTTCGATCATTCAGCTTTGCGTCAATTGCTGTAACAGCCTCATCA
>CAKNWT010323374.1:0-14184 GCA_932066315.1 Andricus coriarius
CGATTTATGACTATTTCAATATTAATAATAAATGATTATGTTCAATAGAAAGGTCATAAAGAACGTCATCGAAACTGTAGTGAGAAAAACATTTTTTTAATTGATATTAAAATAGTCATAATAATATGTCGATTTTTTAAACTGAAGGTATTAAAAGGGCGAAACCTAAGATTTTTTTTCAGTAAAAAAAAGAACTCTTAATTTAAAAAAAGTCAAATTTATTTTTACCCTTCATTTTTGACTCTCTAAATTTGAATCAGTGAAATTTTACTATTTATCAGAAAAAATATTATTAATTTAATTCAGTGGCCCATTTCTAACCATTTGAATCACTGAAATGATGTTGTAAATCAGTGGAAATTCTTATTTTTGTGAGAAATAATGCTCCGTATATAAGTATATAAAAGTATATAAAAGGATTAAGAACTGTACATTTTTAATTAGTTTTATTTCTTTATCAACACTAAAAGAACGAAATGAAAAATTTTGAAATTCGTAACCTTCCTGATTATCAAGGAACTTATAAAAAAATGTTTTCGAATATAAACTTTTGAAACTAAAAATTGGAATTATAAAATTTTTAAAGATAATACAAATTATTATCAGGTATCTATTACATTGAAGAATGTGAAATTGTGAGCCTTTAAAGTTTAATAATTCTAAAAACGTTGAAAATTACATGATATCGAATTGGAAGCTCTAAAAATGAGAGAATTCAGACTCGAAGCGCTCAAAACTAAACAATTACAAACTTTGTTTAAAATTAAGGTAATCTTAAATTAGGATTTTGAAACTAAGTCAATAAAAATGATTCATTTTCAAATTAAATAATTCAGTCATCCGCGCTTGACCGCTCAAAAGTTTAACTACTTTGTTAAAAATTAATGTTTTGGTTAAAAATTCATCTCTCTAGTTGAAAGTGTTACTATTTTGATGAAAATTCGTTTTTTTGTTTGTTGAAAATGAACTTTTTTGACTAAAAATTAACTTTTCCAGTTTCGGTAGAAAATTTTATCATATTTTGTTGTTGAAAATCCGCCTTTTTGGTTTGAAAGTTCACCTCGTTGGATCGAAATTTCATCCTTTTGGTTAAAAATGCAACTTTTGATTATAATTAATCGGTTTTGATTTTTCATAATTTGTTATAATTTTGGTTTAAAATACATTTATTATGTTAAATATTTGACTTTTTTGACAGAAAATTATTCTTCTTTGTTGAAAATTCATTCTTTAGATAAAAGTTGAACTATTTGGTTAAAAATTCATCCATTTTGTTGAAAGTGCAATATTTTCAGTGGAAGTTTTAGGAATTTAAAGCGTTTCAAATTGAATTTAATATAGTTGAAAAAATGTGTTTTTTTTTGCTTCTTCTTGTAAGTTTTTGTATGAGGAGGGGGGGGGAGGGGTCGACATACTAAAATTGTATAGTAAGAAATTTGAAACATTTTAAGCCCTGCTTTAGTTAATGGCAAATGATGTATTTTGGTTCGAATGTTAATCTGAAAAACTGAACTGCCTATGTGAAGTTAGTTTATATAAAAAAATTAGACAAAGTAAGCCCTGCGCGTCTACAAAAAATGGTTTTAGAGTTACCCCTTTCCCCCTCTCTTAATTTGCCTTCCCCACTCCCTCACATTCCCTTACTTCGCCTCCCCTCTCTTACCCTTTGCCCGCCTACCCCAACTTCTTCCTCTTCTACCTTCCTCTTTAATCGCTTTCCAAGCTAACACTCCCCTTCTCCTACTTCTATTCCCTAGCCCTCACTTCCCCTCCCCTACTCACACTCATTTATAATAATTTTCCCTACTTCCCCCCACTTACACTCACTTCTCTGATTTCCCCTTCATAATGTCCCCTACTATCCCTCCCCTCATTACCCTCCTTTCCACTAGTTCTTCTCCCTTTATTTCCCCTTACTTCCCCTCCCTCATTTCCCCCAATTCCCCTTTTCTCATTTTATCTCATTTTATCTCATTTCCCTTACTTCCTCTCCCATATTTTACCATACTTTCCCTCCCCTCACTTTCAATCACTTACCCTACTTTTTGACCCCTCATTTTCGCTAATTCCCTTCCACACATTTCCCCTCGATTCATCTACTTATCCATCCCTTTTTTCACCACACTTCCTCTACTTTCCCTCAGCTAATTTCTCATCACATCACCTACTTTCTATCTCCTTATTTCCCCGTTATTCCCCTAGTTCGCATCCAATCATTTCCCTCCACTTCCCCTTCTTGGAAAAACTATAAGGGTTTTTGCTCGGGGCTACGAAATCCTAACAAGAAGTTGAAAGGGATTGAAAGTTTGTCCGAATGATCTTTTCTACAGGTTAATTGTCTAATCGGTTAAACGTAGAAATTATTCGAAATGTTTAAACGTTTAACTGGTCAAACGCGGAGCACTAAAATAATTATAATTATTCTAGATAATTAATTTGAACTCCTTTTACCAAGAAGGCAATTAACAAATTCCATTTATCTCTCTTTTATGGTACCAATTCCTCTTGAAAATGAAACGATTGGATTATAATAATTGTGTTTTATTTTCTCTTCGTTAAACGCATCTGCTCATAGCAAGAGAAATTGTAACGAGGAAATAGGTGGAAAAGCAGAATGCGCACTGGGATAATTCACTTCTATCTGAATCCTCTTGCCAAGAACATATAACCATCGTTAACTACCTACGTAGAGAAGTTTGGGATGCAAAGTAGCAAGGGTGGGAAAAATCGAATTTTGTAATTAGAGTTGAGAGTAAATTTTGCCTAATGATCCAAATTTTTCAGGTCATTTAATTTAATCTCTAACAAGGTTAAAATTACTTTTATTCTTTCCAGTGAATCTATATTGGGAATCAATTAATTTCACGGATAATTAAACACACAATTTATTTCAAGTGGAATGTATTATTAATAATTATTATAAATAAGTTAATTAGGCTTACCTGACATGTTTAGTAGCAGTTTCCCATCGAGGTATTTTCCTACTCTTATCCAATTATATACTCCTGGAGAAGTCTGTTTAAAATGAATGATGTTGTACCTAGCTGGCCCGTCACCATTGACGTCAAATTTAAATTCGTCACCACTTAAACCTGGAATAACATTTTTGGAATGTTGATTTTATTTAGGGAAGAAATAGTTTTTTTTAATTGTAATTATCTAAATATTACCTTCAAATTCTACGTTTTTTAAATATTGCAAAAGTTCGGTTCCTTTTGTGGGTCGCATTGCATCGCAGGGTCCTTTCTTTCCATGGCAAAGGTTTTTGTGCATGTTTCTAAAAAATATACATATATTTGATCAAATCTATTTCAAATAAGGAAGTTTCTACAATTTAAGTAGTAAAATTAGCGACAAAATATGTTATTTATTAGATGAAATTAGGCGACACGTTTTATTTTATTTAAATTAACAAAAATTTCAACGAATTCACAAGTATTCGAATTTTAAAGTCTATTAAAAAAACGCAAATTCTTTCTTTAAAATTCTCGTTTCTGATATAATTTAGATGTTCTAATTTTCTTTTCGGATTCTGGTGAGTTTTACCGTCTTATTTCGAAATCCATCGGAAAATCGAGGAAAAGATAAGAAATAACAAGCTGGTGACGATTTGTTTGTTAAAATTAAAACCGAAACCATTTTTGTAGTCAAGAGAATTTCTGCAAAAAATACCTCTTGCTCTTTTTCGATATCTTGCATCCTTTACGAAAAAATTCGAGAATTATATTTTCAGCAAAAGTAAATTCTCTAGGACACAAAAATTGTTTAGTCCCCATAAAGCTGATAGGATGCCTTCATTATAATATGAGCAGGAACTTAAAAAAAATATTGCCACAAAAGGGAAAGAGAAATTGAAAATTTCTGACTTTGAATAATTTCAGATTGAACATTCGAACACGGAGGATTAAAAATTAGAAAAGCTTCAAGTTGAACAGTTTGAGAAGAAATAAGTTCCAAATGGAACTATTTATAATTTAACAATTGTAATGATGTGTTTTCGGAAAAATTGTAAACAATCTTTGAATGTTAACAGCTTCAAGAATAAATAATTCTAAATAAAAGCATTTATGTATCTTCTAGGATAACAAAAGTTTCAAATTTAAGTTTTACAAAAGAAAATATATATTATATAAAAAGGAATGAGTTGAAATAATTTAAAGTACCTAGAAATTCAAAATTATATGAAGAAAATTCTCCTGACCACGAAAATAGTTTGGTGAATATTAAACTCACAGATTGTCTTATAGAAGACCAAATTCACCAAAAAGTAGGCAAAATATAAGTGTGGGGTTTTCGAGAAAATCAACTTTTTGTATTTTCAAGTAAATGGTCGTCACTTCGTTATTTAATCTTTTTTTAAACATTTTTCGACAGATTTCGATAGGTTTCGAAAGAGGATGATGAAATTTACGAGAACCTGAACAGTTCAGTAGATATGATTTTTTTTTGGTTACTGGGGTTATCCAAAAATAATTTTTTTAAATCCAAATGATTGTTGTTATCTTCATTTAAAAAAATGTAATAAAAAGTGAGTTTCATTATCTTCAGGTTATTTTATTGTTGTTTTATTACCGGAAGGCATAAGCGAAGGCCAGAACAGCATCAGAAACGAATTGAAGTTGATCCTCAAAAGCTGTATTCTCTTTTGTCAGACGCTCTTTCGTAGTACAAGGTTTCGTATACTTTTGATTGTATGGCGTCCAGGATGCATTTGGGTAACGACATTGAAAATGATCTTCCCAGAATTCTGAAAATTTTTAAAAAAATTTTCTTAATTGAAATTTAAAAAATTGAAAGAATTGATTAAGTTTAGGAAATGTCCATTAATTAAGTTAGGATGACTTTTTAAATTTTAAACCCCCCCCACGCCTCCCCCTATTGCAAGGATTCGTAAAATTTCTGGGACTCTCGCCTCTTTAATATATCTACAATAAAACAATTATTTTCACTGTGAACAAGATTTCAAAAGATTTTGAAAGATTTCCAGTGATTTGAAAGGGTTTCAACATATTTTAGGGAATTTTAATTAATTTTGAAAGACATCTTCACGGAATTTAACGAGATTTAAAAAGTTTTTTCGAGATTTCAGAAGATTTAATGGGATTACAAAACTTTTAAGGTATTCCAAATGATTTCAAAGGATTATGAGAGGTTTCACAGATTTCAAATAAATCTAAAGGATTTCAAGAATTCGAAGAAATAACATGATAGAATTTTAGAGAAAACCTCAATTTTTCAAGGGAATTTACAAGATTTAAAGAGACTTCAAAAATTGTTATGCGTTTAAAAAAGTTAAGAACGATTTTAGCCAATCACAAATGGTTAGATCACTGAAGTTAAGCAGTGTTGGGCGCGGTTAGTACTTGGATGGGTGACGGTCTGATACTACTGCGTTGCTGTTGGCGGTCGTGGGTGTGGTGAGCCCAAACTTGTAGTTATTTACTACAAGAAACTATCCACCTAAAAAACACTACCCGAATCGGGTAGTGTCACGCTTACCCCTAGAGGCTCGCCGAAAGGGAAACAGCTTAATGATATACATACAAAGGATTTTAAGGGATTTCAAAGGATTTCAATAGATACTGAAGTATTTTCACGAATTTTAAAGGTTCCCTTACGAAAGAGAAGTACTGGTAAGTATAGGATCCAGTACTTTTTTCGCGAAAAAATATTAGATCCAATACTTACCAATACTTCTTTTTCATAAGGGTTGTTAGATGATTCTAATGGGATCTCGAAGATTTCAACGGATTTTGAGGGATATCAAAGGATTTCACGGGATTTAAAAGCATTTTAAGAGATTTCAAACGATTTCAAACTATAAACGGCAAAAAATTTTACTTTCTTACAGAATGACAAATCAAATTCTGAAACCCGATTCATGAA
The DNA here is from genome assembly GCA_932066315.1 of Andricus coriarius. Taxonomy (NCBI): domain Eukaryota; kingdom Metazoa; phylum Arthropoda; class Insecta; order Hymenoptera; family Cynipidae; genus Andricus; species Andricus coriarius. Next base: position 5,887 of record CAKNWT010323374.1, read on the forward strand.
ACCAACAAAATTTCCTTAATAACCAAAGTGGAAAATTGACTTTCGAAATTGCACTATCGAAAATTTGTTTTCGTGAATCCACGGATTTTAGGGTATTTCTAAAGATTTCAAAAGAATTAGTAGAATTTCAAAGGATTTCAGAATATTATCAAGGCTTTTAAGAGATTTCCAAGGATTTTAATAGCTCTTGTTAATAATTCATTTGATGTTATTGTTTCTCTTTTGATTGACCTTCAGGTTTCATTGATCATAAAATGGTCTCCGCTCAATGCTTATTTTCCTCAAAGTTTTCCCTCGGTTTTTGAGTTTCGCGTACTACCTTTTCGTGGTGTTGGAACTCAGGTAGTAGCGTGAGGATTCTTTTGTTGAGCAGGCTCGGACCCTTTTGCTACTCTGCACAGTTGCTATCAAGGTGTAGGCTGAAGTGGCTAATTTTCGGTGGTTGCAAAGATAAGAAATCAATTGTGCGTCTTCTAGAGAACTTAAGTATTTAAGTCCGTGAATTAAAGTCAGTGACTCTTCAAGTCCCAATTAATTGTGCAGTGATTTCCCGACTCGATCGTCTTCTAGTGTTGCGGGAAGTGACGAGTCGGATGACGTATCACCTCCAGACGCGTCGGGAACGATCGTTCGGTGAATGATCGTGGTCGTAGCTTCCGGAGGCTACATCTGTGCCAATTTTCTCCAACAACCAAAACCTTTTTTTGGGCACCAAGGGAGTGCTTCATTGGATAGGCTCGGGGACTCGTATCCCGGACTAAATCGATAAAAGGTATTTAGCAGTTAATAATAACGGTGAGAAATTGTCCTGTTCCTTTTCGTCGACTTTGACATGACCGAGCATGGTTCCCTCGTTACTCCACGCCAGTCCGTCATTAATTGAAAACAGCTCTTGAAATATTAAATGGGCTATAAAATATTTTAAGTGAAATATTTCGAAATATTGCAAGGATATTAAGGATAAGGATATCCACAGGTTTTAAAGGATTATAAGGGATATTCATGGGATTTTAAATATTTTAAGTGATTTCAAAAGAGTTCACGGAATTTCAAAGAATCTTATATCAATAGAATTCCAAGGATTTCAAAGAATTTTTACAAGATTAACAAACTTTAAGGGATCGAAATTTTTTTTTATAATAATTTACGAAGTCCAAGGAATTGTAAAGGTTTCAAGGGATTCTATAAGATTTCATGAAAGGTGTAAGCATTTATTTTTTTTCTTTTGAAAGAGGAATAACTTCAAACTGAAGAAAATAATGTTAAATTAAATAAAAATTTTCATTGGAACAAAAAACCATTTCTTTGATTTAACAAAAATTTCTTACAATCCGAAAAACTTTTCTTCGACTGAGAGCTAATTAGGGGCTGAGCAAAAATTATATAAAGTTTTGTTCTGAAGTTTTTAACCGGCGCCCTTCCCTTTTTGAGGGTCCGTAAATTTTGACCTCCCCCCTATATTAAGCAATTTATAACGACTAAATTTTTTTCTTTAATTTATTTAGAGGTTAACCAAAAACAACTTAAGACGATTTTGATGGAGGGAGTAGGGGGGCGGTTAGTAAAATCTGACTGTTTTTACTTCGATCAAAAAAAGTCAAATTGAACAAAAAAGACGAATTTGAAACAATAGTTGAATTTGAAATTGAGAAAGATTTTTATTCATTAAAAAAATACATTTAATCCAAATTGCTAAATTTTCAAGCAAAAAAGAGGAGATTTTTGTCAATTAAATAATTAAATTATCAAACAAAAATATGAATTTGTAACCAAAAAGTTTAATTTTCTACTAAAAATAATGAGTTCTCAACGAAATACATACATTTTTAGCCAAGTAGTTGAATTTTCAACCAGAAAGATCAATTTTTTATTAAAAAGAACGAATTTGCAACCAAATACATCAAGCTTTAATAAAATAGTTGAATTTTCAACAAATCTCATTAATTTTATACCAAATAGTTTAATTTTTACACTAAAAACGATCAGTATTTAACCCAAAATGGAATAGTTCAATTTTCATTTAAAAATGAATTTTTAATTTTCTATCAAAAAGTTGAATTTTTTACCAAATAGTGGAATTTTCTAACAAAGTGTTAAATTTTCCAACCCAAAAGACAAATTTTGTACGAAAGTTTGTTTTCAACAAAGTTAATTTCCCACCAAAAAGTTGAATTTTCAACCAAATAGTTAAATTTTTGTTAAAAATTAATATAAAAGCAAAAAACGAGTTTTTAATAAAATAGTTCAATTTATGATCAACGAGATACATTTTTAACTAAAATTACGAGTTTTTAATAAACAAAAAAAAAAAGAATTTTCAACGAAATATGAAATAGTTCATATTTAAACTATAGAAGACTCTAATTTTACATCTGAATGAGTTGAAGTTAACCAAAAAATATGAATGTTAAACAAAATACAAAATTTGTCAACGAAATAGTTAAATTTTGAACCAAAAAGATTAATTTTCTAACAAAGAGGTATAATTTTTAACATAATACATGGATTCTAAACCAAATAGTTATATTTTGAACCAAAAGGATTAATTTTCTACCCAAAAGTAAATTTTTTAAACAGAATTAATGAATTTTCAACAAAATAACTGAGATTTTAACAAAAAAATATGAATTTTCAACCAGAAATGGAATAGTTAAATTTTCAGTTTGAAAGATTAATTTTTAACAAAGAAAAAGACGAATTATCAATAAATAGTTACATTTTCAACTGTGAAAATAGATTTTTAACGAAAATGATGAATTTTCGACTTTCAAAGAGCGGTCGAATTTTGAATCTGAAAATGTGAATTTTTAACCGAAACAGATTCATTTTTAACCAGACAGTTGCAGTTTTAAGCAAAAAAGATAAAATGTCTACAAAAAAAGATGATTTTTCAAGCCAAAAAGGAACAAACTTTTCAATCAGATTGTTGAATTTTCAAGTCAAAAAGACAAGTTTTAAACAAAACACTTGAATTTTCAACCAAATAGGATGAACGTGAAGCCTGTGAGAAATGAATGGGAATTTTAATACCTTATAGACTCAGGAATAATAGGTTAAATAAACGCTGAAGATTATTTTTAATACTTTAAAAATATTAGCTTTGACAACTGGAAATTTTTGCTTTGAAAATAGAATATCTGGCTACGTAACATTTTAGGTTCTAAAGAAATTATAAAATTGTACATTTGTACGTCTGTCTGACGTCGTCGTTGTAGTCTGTAAACACGGCAACATTTGAAGGAATTATCCGATTGGATTGCCCTCTGGCACACTTAAAAAGAATGTGAAAAGAGAGGACGAGTTTGCCAGCCAGCTATTTTAGACCGAATTTCAAAAATTTGGAGCATTTTCAAAATTTTTGAGAAGATTTTTTTTTAATTTGCAAATTGTATGGACGGCTATTTGTAATACTCGGAAACACATGCTATGAAAAAGTGAATAGACAAAAGTTGCTTTTTTTTTTAAAAGAGGTACAAATTTGTCATAAATAATTTTTTTATAGAATGCGTAGTTTTTGTTTGAATAGCAAAAAACATTAGAAATAATAAAATTAAATTTTTTGAAAAACGACACAAGGTACGAAAAAAATTAACAGACAAAAAATCTTGAACCAAAAAGTATCTTCATATTTGTTAATTACAATTTTTAGATAGGACTAGTAGAGTTTCTTTTAATCGTAAAAAATAAGATTAAAAATTAAAAATTAACTTTTTGGAAAAACGACACAAGCTACAATACAATTTTGATCAACAAAATTTTTCGCCTGAATTAAATCTACAAATTTGCTTCAAACCACTTTACGCTAGGATGCGAATTTTTGGTTTAAATCGTAGAAAATAACACTTAAAGTAAACAAATTCATTTTATGAAAAAACGACACAAGTTGCAATAAAATGCTTAAGAATTTTTATTTAAAATCCACCCTTTTTAAATTAATAAAACAAGACAATGAGAATACGTATCTTTCGATACCAGTGCATATTATGAATTGTGATAATATAAATGTATTGAAGTGATACATTTGTCAGGGTAGCTGAGGAAAAAAATTGTGCAAAATAAGGAGCAAACATTAAAGTAATCATGAAAAATAAACAGCAATAAATATAATATACGTTCAACATAATAGTGTTGGACATAACGTAAAAAAGTTCACATTTTGAGGATGATAATACAAAATACAAAAACCGAGCGCGTTGGAAATTTCATTAAAAAATCTGACGTAATTTGTGGATGACACCTTTATTTGTTAATTCAGTTATTATTATTTTGTAAACTTATGATTATTACATTAAATATTAATAATAACATTACATTTTTTACATTTAATGCACTAGACTAGGTACAATGAAATCTTTTGAACTTTTGTTTTTTAGTGATTCGCACACTTGAAAATCGTTGATCTACCCTCCACCCTTTTGAAAAAAATACGTAATTTCTGCAATAGGAATAACAAATTTTGATAAATTTCTCAATAAAACAATTTTCTAATTAGAATCGTCATAATGTCATGAATTTAAAGTTGCATAATAAAAATGGAACAATTCTTTAAATTAAAATCATGCTAATGTTACGAGTTTCGAATTTGAAAAATTAAACGTAACATGTTAATTTGAAAATTTTGAAACGAATTTTTAGTAAGATCAACAACATTAAAAAAAATCAGAAAGTCATTAAATTTATGGTCTCCGAAAAAGGATATATGTAAAATTATTAAAAATATAATATTTTCACCTAATACACTCTTTTTTTCTAATCCAATGGTTTTTGGCATGAAAGAAAATATTAAAGTAGAAGTATTTACATTTGCGTACATTTAATGTAACGTCGTCAAGTGAAATCATGTAGTATTTCAAGTCAGAGTAAATATTTGAGTTTGTGATATTTCTAAAGGAATATGTTATGAAATAGAAAAATGGTAATACGACTGAGAAAGAGATTCCTGATGCAAATTTCATGTTATAGTAACATATGACTACCTTAAGCCCCCTGACGACTGGAGAAACGAGAAAATAATTTTCACTCTACTACCTATTTTATTTCCATATTTCAATCCAGAGCTATGAAAATACTGAAAGTGTTGACAACTCGAGGACGCTACAAAATTTAAAGCTTTCTATACTTTGTGAAGAATTTAGATGGAAATTTCAAGAAACTGAATATGATCCAGAAAATAAAGAAATTTTTAGTTTAACTGAATTTTATTTCTCACATAATTTTAAAATATGAAATTAATATTATTATAAATTTTTTGTATTTCATAGAATCTATGATCTAAAATAATAGAAAAGGAAAACAAGGACACTATTTATTATAATTGATGAAAATTGATGTCGTAACTTCAGATTTAATATTTAATATTTGTGTACAGTATATCAATTTCTGACAAAAAACATCAACATAGCCTAAAGTTCTTCAGAATTGTAAGTTTAATTTTGGAAGTCGAATGATTGTTGATTAAAATACTATTTTCGGTAAAAAAATTATTGTTCAAATATTGTAAACATTCTTTGAAATCTAATGATTTTTTATTAACAATAGCAATTTTAGACAAAAAATACCAAAATTATATTACAAAAATTGAGAAGGTAAATCTTCCTTTAAATCCAATCTTTTTCGTTAAACAAGAAGATGATTAGAGCTAAAATTTTTTTGAATCTCATCAATTCTTTACTGAGAATCCATTGGATGACTACTAATTTGTAAACGGTTGAAAATTGAATTTGCTTCAGCTGAAAATTCAATTTTTAATTTCCTTCAATTTAAAATTTTCTTTAATTTTCAATATTCAAAATTGTTCGATGATTATAAATCTTTCTCAACTTATAATGACTATTGTTTAAAAATATCAATTTTTGATGTAAAACGCCAACGTAACTTGAGTTGTTAAAAAATTATGAATCTTCTTTTTTGACACTTAATGATTTCTTAATGCAAATTTCAATTTCCGACGAAAAACACTAACAGAATGCGAAATTGTTCAAGTTTGTAAATTTCGTTTAACAATACCAATTTTAGGTGAAAAGCCCCAACATAACATAAAGTTATGTTGGTGCTTCCGGCTAGCCAAGTTTATGCAAAATATTGGACTAGTCATCCCGAATTACGGGACGACGAGAAGCTTCGTAAAAATTATGAACCCTTAAAATCTAATGATTTTTCTTTCAAAATGTCAATTTCAGGTAAAGAAAAACGCTCAGAAATGCGCAAAACCTGAATTGTTGAAAAATGTTCAATCTTCAAAATCTGACAATTTATGATTAAAAATACCCATTTCCGGTGTAAAGAGCTAGCTGAACCTAAAATTCTTGAATATTGGGAATCTTGGTGATGATTCTTGTTTAAAACTTCTAATTTTCGATGGAAAAAACTAACAAGAGCCTAACATTTTTAGAACTTTTGAGTGAATATAATTAATAATTAATTAATTAATAATAATAGTGAATATAATTGAGGAGTTGGATTGTAAATATTTTATGTACACTTTTTTCTTTATTTTTCACATTTTTTGTGATATTCGTATATTAAAACTTTTCGAGGTGGCTAATTAATATACTCTCAGAGAGAAAATATTACATAAATTAGAATTTTGTTCTGTAGTGTTTGAATTAATTAGTAATTACATATACGTAGTACATATCTGAAAATTATAAATTTCTACGTGAAATTTGTGCTAGCGCCGAACATTGTTCAACTTTGTGCAGATTGCGAACTTTCCACTTGTTTATTAATGAAAATAATATAGTATAAGGTAACTATTATTTATTACCAACAACTACGCTGCAGCGAGAATATTGGAATTGAAATAAACTTCCTCAAAAGCTCGTGGTGGTTTAATTTAATGAAAAAAAAAATTACTTAGAAAATGCAATTTAATTTTTAATTTTTACGGTTTTTCTAGGAAGCCCTTAAATCTCGTACCAGCGTCTGTTCGTCTCTTACCTCGCATAAGAAAAAAAAACTATTCAAGCTGGTGGAGTCCACGTTATCTGATCACGGAAATATACATGCCGGAATGGGATTTCACTAAAATTGAGCATATATGATTGTTTGATAGTGAAAACAAATTTCACCAAATATTTTTCGAAAATTTGAAAAAATGGCGGACTTGCGGGACTTTTAGTTTTTGGGTATCTTTTATTTTAATGCCATATCTTTGGTTCTGATTGATCGATTTAAGTTGTTGTCGTCTCAATTTACTTCTCATATGATGAATTTCAAAATAAAAGATAAAAATAGGATAATTTTTGAGGTTTTATATTCGCCCCATAAAGTTACCATTGGGCAGTATAGATAAATACTGATAATCTAGGGAAACATCTACTTTCTATTTAAATTCCAAAATTAAAGCTGATTTTCTTCGTTATGGGCTCAAATTGAAGCTCTGGGCATGTAGAATAAACATCAAAAATGAAATTTATTATATCAGAGTTTTTTTTATATAAGTGGTTGAAAAATATGCAAAATAAGACAAATGAGAAAAATATGGTCCGTTTTTTGTCTCGTCTAAAAAAACATATTCAAACTACAAGACTAATTTTGTTATTCCTCCCATAAAAAACCAACTACGGAGCGTAGAAAAACACTCGGAAGCATGATAAAAATTTGCTTCCTATATAAATTCCAAACATGATAAATAAGAAAAATTGAGGAATTTGATTATTTAGACCCCTATGCTGGAAGCTTTTCGTTTAGTCCGATTTTCCTCAAGGATGGCTCAAATTGAAGTTTTTCGTATGTAGGATTAAATTAAAAAAATGAAATTTGCTATTTTATATCTTTCATTTTTTTATATCATTTGTTTAACCCATTGAGGTCACACCTCTGAATGCTAACATAAAGATAGCATGGGGTCCAATGACCCCATGCTATCATGCTGACCCCATGCTGACAAGGAGTCAGCGTAGAGGGGATAAAATCAATAGTTATTTTATAACTTATTGACTAATTAGAGTTCTGAAAAATTACGTAATGATGTAACCTTCTGTTGGTATATGATTCGTTTATATTTTTGGTTTTTCAACATTAAAAACCTGGAAGAATGCTAATAGCATTATAATTTTATAAATAAAATATAAAATAAAATAATAAAAAAGTCATATCCTTGGTTATGAAATAGGACAATTAGTTTATTTTTAACAAGGGGTTCACAACTCGACCGATGAAGTGTATACTAACTTCTAATGATTTCAGTAACTTCACGTGAACTCAAGTGACTTCACGCCAGTGACTTCAGAAAAGGTGTACACCTGCCTTCACGAGTTGTTGATCCCTCGTTTTTTAATTAATGGCACACGTTTT
>CAKNWT010323375.1:0-19474 GCA_932066315.1 Andricus coriarius
CAATACTTGCTGCCTGCTCGAATTATCCCTATAATAGAGTCTTCATTTTTTTCCCGGAGTTCGAACGAAATTCCCGGTTATTTCCCGGTTTCTTCCCGGTTGTTTCGAATTCCCGGCTTTTTCCCGCTTTTCCTGGTGCTGTGGCCACCCTGTAAGAGGTAACATTGTTTTTTGTTTATTGTTTTTACACAAAATTAATGTATAAATTCCTAAAAATAAACCAAGAATCTTACGATAAAATTTGGACAAACACCACAAAATGCTCCCATTGCAATTCCTGAAAACAAAATAAAATTTGTTTCTTTGGAAAAAATTAAAAAGAGGAAAGAAAAATGAGAAGGCAACCAACCAAATCCCCTTCCTTCTCTTTTTTATTTTTATTACTTTGAAATCACAATAAACAAGCATGGATAATATTCACCAACGTTTCGGTGCTCACACAGCACCCTTATCAAGGTAAGAAAACTTAGACCAGGTGGGAACAGCAACGAAAATACGATATAAAGGTAAATCCTGTATACCTGAGAACTACGTATGGGTCCAAAGGAAAATCCGTTATGAACATGATTGAACAGGAAATAAGAGAAAGTCAAGACTCATGAAAATCTTTTGCTAAATGTAATTAATCATACTAGAATAACTTTTGTTTAATTTATCCAAATATGTTTTCAAATCAATAGACAAGTTATTTTGTTTTTTAATATAAAGCATTTCCACGAATTCTCTCTTTCTCTCATTACTTTCACTATGTAAAATTTCAACATTATCCCAGTCGAACTCATGGTTAATAGCAATAAACCCTCTCGTATATCTAGCAAGAACACTCTTATAACAGCGTCCCAAGCGAACATCACTTTTGTGTTGCTCCACCCTAGTATTAAGAAGTCTGCCAGTCTGTCCCACATAAGTCATCTTACAGATCTTGCAAGTGATCTTGTAAACAACACTACCTTTTTCAAATTTATCTAAAGGATCTTTACAAAAAGTTATTATTGAATCTATTTTAAATGGTATACGGAAAATGGTATACGGAAAATGGTATGAATAGTAAATTTGTTTAACATAAATTCAATAGTTTTTGAAATTTGACCAAAAAAAGGAAGAACAAAAGTATTAAAAGAACTATATTCTCTCAATTCCTTTTGATCATCTGTAGATAAAATGTTATTTTGTTTGTTTTTGATTTGTTGAATTCTAATTGTAATATGTTGCGCAATTAACTTTCGTGGGTGATAATTAAGAAAAAGGATATTGCTAAAAAATATTCAAATTCTCTTTGTGAAATGAAATATGGGACAAACCTAGAGCTCTGTCAACAAAGTTTTTGATCATTGCAATTTTGTTTTGAAAAGGATGAGCAGAAAAGAAATTTAAAATTCTACCAGAATATGTACTTTTCCTATACCAATTGGTAATCATATTACCATCCTGACCTTTGATTACTTCTATGTCCAAAAAACTGATTTTATTATTTTTCTCTATTTCATGGGTAAATTTAAGTTTTGGATGAAAATCATTAAAAGCATTAATAACTGCCTGTACCTTTTCTAGAGGAACACATAATAAGGTGTCATCAACATAACGAAAGTAAAAGGGCAAGATAAAATCTAGCTTCTTGAAAGCAAAGACCTCCAAATCTTCCATAACAATTTCTGCTAAAATCGGAGAAATGACTGAACCTATGGGAGTACCAAACTTTTGCCTATAAAAAGATCGATTGAATTTAAAATAAGTTGAGTTTATAATAAAAGCTATTTACTTTAATAAATTATTTTTGACTTAATCGAATGCGTGTTTTTATATTGTCCCATCTATTTAAAATTGCCTGTTCAACCAATTCAAAGGGTATACTTGGAAACATTGCAACAACATCCAAAGAAATTATTACATGGTCATCAGGAACAGTTTTTTTAATAATAATTTTTTAGAATCCCCAGCTATTTTTAATATTGAATTTTGAAGTTGTAATGGAGTCTTTGAGTATCAAATTAAAGTTTTGTTCTAAAAATTTCGTGGGAGTGTTAATAGTTGAAATAATTATTCTCAAAGGATAGCCTTCTTTATGAATCTTTCTCAAACCATAACATCTTGCAAGAACTGTGTCTTCGGTATTTGTATCAGTCCATCTTACATCTTATTGTGATTTCAAAGTAATAAAAATAAAAAAAAACGAAAGAAATAAAAAAGAGAAGGAAGGGGATTTGGTTGGTTGCCTTCTCATTTTTCTTTCCTCTTTTTTATTTTTGTCCAAAGAAGCAAATTTTTCTTTTGTTTTCAGGAATTGCAATAGGAGCATTTTGTGGTGTTTGTCCAAATTTTATCGTAAGATTCTTGGTTTATTTTCCGGAATTTATACATTGACTTGCGTGTTGGACGTTAAATGGGATTTTGAATTTGATTTTAATCTAATTTAAGATTCTTAAATTACACAACATTTTTCTAATTGATGCTGTATTACAATATTAGCGTGAGTTGTGAAAAAATTTACCCTCTAGAGTAACATCATTTAGAAAATCTACCCCTAGAATGCTTCGCCATATGACATATAGATATGTAGTTTAAGATTTTGGACTTTGTTGCTGTAAACATCTTGTTTTGATATTAAATTCTATCAAGAATCATCAGTGTTATTCTAACTTACCCCTAAATTACGTATCGTCCACCCCTATAATATTATCAATGAATAAGAAATATATTTATTAATATAACATTTCTGTAAGTAAAGGATTAAAATATTTGGTTGGGCAATCAATAATAATAGTACTGAATTTTTGTAAAGCGACGGCACTTGTTCTTATATTAATAAACCCTTGTTGTGTAAAAACGATATGTGTGAGGGTAAGTGTATGTGTGTGTGTAATTTTCCCACAAAAATATGTACATGCCTGAACCTAAATAAAAATTCTTTAAACAGTTCTGTTATATGTATAATCATTAAAATTGCCTGCTAAACAAAAAAATAAAAAGTATTTTTAGGAGTAGTTTTTACATAACAAGGGTTAATTAATATAAGAACGAGTGCCATCGTTAACAATAAATCACTTTTTCTGTCCCGAGTAAAAACATTTTTGTACGGGATTGAGCTAGTAAAACATCTGAGAAATCATATGGAAGTGATCTCTCAGATAGTATAGTAAAAGTATGGAAAATGAGACGATACCATACTTCATGTGAAAGTATATCTCATAAAGCATTTAAGTACATCTCCTAGGTAGAGATCAAGCATGTAGATTATGTCTAAAATGGCCTGAAGTATAGGAAAAGTATAGCTGTAGTAGATATAGCCGTATTATTACTGAAGGGAGATAATCGGATATCTGAATTACATGAAAATAGAGATCCAGAATCATGATTTTCAAATGTAAAAAAATGTCAATAAATAGTCAATAAATAGTTTAACTTTATGTTGTGTGCAGTTTAACATTAAGCACTTTACCTAAGTAACAATTTGATTCAATCTTTTTATGCTATTGATATTATGTTTAGGAATCAAAGATTCTGGATCTCCTACCTATATATATGATATAAGAATTACAAGTTGTCCAATGTATGACCGAAGTATATTGTATATCCTCACGAACAAAATTCAAAACATACTTGACTCACGAAATCAATTGAATCGCGAACTTTTTAAATTTTCAGAGAAGCTTTCATTTATGATACATTATTTTTTATCCTGTTGGTAGGATATCTTGAAAAACAAATTTGTGCAATTCTGTCTTCGATACTTTTGCCAGACTTATGTATGAATGAGGTATAATCTATACTTCATCCCATTCTTAAGCTATACATCCGCTAAAGTTCAGCTATATGCTTCAGCCATACTTCAACATTACTTTAGCTATACTTTATCTAAACTATTTCAATATGCTACTTGAAGTATGGGACTGTCTCATTCACCATACATTTTTTATACTTTGGAAAGTCAATGATTTATCACTCCCATACACATGATCTTTACTTGGGGTGAAAACGCGCAAGTGGATGTTTATTAACTTTGTCAAAAATTGCAAAGTTCTGTCTTCGATAAATTATCACTCTCAACTCTCTCAATTCGAATTAGTAGAAATTTTACTAATTTAATTAGTAGCATTGTGTCTGACTATCAAATTAGTAGTTTTATCACTTTCTACTACATGAAATGGTAAGATGATATTGAATTGTCTCAGCATGATATTGAACTTGGCTGATTTTTTAGCCTTTTATCTACATATTCGATTTCGGTTACAATTTACACATTGAGCTTACTTATAATTGCGCAGTTCTTCTGTTTGTGGAAATTATATATATTTTGTGGATAATACCATCTCCTTTTTAATGTCTCAATCGGGTATGAAGAACTCTTCATGATAAATATCCAATCTATAATACTTACGTTTCTTGAAAAAAAAAACAGAAATAATTTCAAAGTACGTAAATAGTTTTATTTCAGAATTAACAACTGTTACTATCATTCAAAATCATTATTCTTGTGAATACATGACGTGAAAATTTAAAACAGTGCCTCGAGTTTTTTCCCCTTCTTTCAAACAATTCTTCGAACCGTTATATTAAAGTTATGAAGATTTATCAATAAAAGTGAGGGTCCCTTTTCACGGAGTGAAATTTAAAAGTTAAACAAATTATTTACGACCCATTAAAACTCCTATCGACCTTCTTTCGAATAAAATTATATTATAACCTTTTCCTTTCCATTTCTTGTTGGCAAAATTATGAGAAATGCAAAAAATTTTGTCGATAGGAGTTGTAATTGGTTAGAAATAATTTTTTTAACCCCGAAATTTTCCTCCGTGAAAAGCGACCCTTATTTTATTAATAAATCTGTATAACTTTAATATAAAAGTTTGGAAAATTGTTTAAAAGAAGGAAAACAATTCGAACCAGTTTCAAATTTTCGCGAGCAGGGCTGCGGGTCGAGATGGGCCGAATGTTTTCGTGGGACAACTGAAGATGGCTCTGCTAGCGCACCAAATGTGGGGCCTCGCCGTGTAGTTACGTCACTGAGGCACCCATACAGACTGTTTGCACTGTTCGCGCCTAAACGCCTCTCCTCCTTCCTTCGTTTCCACTTCCCGCTTAGGAACACCAGTTAGAAGCAGTACCCGCATAGAAACAGAAAAAATCTGTGTCACCGCTTGATGGCGCTGTATGTCGGTCCCTCCCCACACTTGACGTCTCTCGTCATGGTTGCATAAGTCTTCCTTCCTCTGTCATAAATTTTCTCGCTGTCGCACTCAGTCGCACTTCCACAATATCCAACCTTACCTTACTTACACGTCAAAACAAAACACCGGCTGACGTGCGCTGACTCCGGGTTAGAATGTTGTGAGGAATTTTTTTAAATTTAGATTGAAAATGAAGCCAAAAGTGCTGAAAAGTGATAAGCAGAGCTTTGCGGTACTCTATTGCCCATCATCTCGTCAGACACCGTCTCACAGTTTTCCGATGGATGAAGAGCGTGGTTCACAATGGATTGAAGCTGCCGGGAACCCATGCTTACATAACCTACCATACTCTGTAATCTACAAAAGCCAAGGAAAAAAATCCAAGGAATTTTCAAGACTTTTAAAAAGTTTCAATGAATTTAAAAACATTCCAAAGGATTTGAAATATTTTAGGGTTTTTAAAAAAATTCCAAAGAATCTTCAAGAGCTTTGAAAAGTTTAAATGGAATTTTAAGGGGTTCATTTCAGCGGCGATTTTATATTGAAGCTTTGGAAATTAAAAGCGCTTGAAATTCATTATTTTTTACAGAAACATTCAATAAATTGACGATTTCAAATTCATATCGTTTAGACCTGAACGGTTTAAAAGTAGAAACCATAATAGTTTAATCCTCTAATACTCTACAATTTTGTTTCCAATCTGAAGTCTTATTAGTTGAATAATTTTTAATTGAAAACGTTTCATAGTAAATAATAACAAAATTGCACAATTTCAATTTGAATTGAAATTTAACAAATACTTAAAAAAGACTGTTAAAGTTGTGAAACTGTAAAAGTTGTAAAAAAATGTAAAAGTTTTTATGAAGTTTTCTCACAACAATCATAGAACTTAAAAATACTAGTCACCTTAATGGTAAATTTACAAAAATGTTGTAAAGTTAATACAAGGAACGGTGCTTAATTGCATGGTAATTCTCTATTATATTAATATTTATTACTATTTAATTGGTTGAAAATCTGTTATCGTTAAAAAATTGATTTAATTCTTTTAAGCACATATTTAAAAAAATATGTAAAACTCATATTTTAAAAATAAACAAACTTTTTATAACGTATTTTCGTTGTTGCGCTTAATTTATTGTAGAATTATATTTCACAAAGAAAACAATGCAAAAATAAAATAAAAATATATGAAGAGTATTTCTTTTAACTTCATAAATATTTTTATTTGATTTTTGCATTGGTTTCTTTACTTTGATTTATTTTTATTTAATTTTGAATTAAATTATCTAGAAGTCATCTGGATATTATCTGGACGCCATCTTTTATCTTATCTTAATGTCCTGTGTCACCGTCTGATGGCGCCCTTGCTTCTTCAAATTTTACCATTGAGTTGGTAGAGCCTGTTAGGGACCCATCCTGTGTACAAGTGACAGCTCCGTTCGGAGCGACTTTGAATAAATTATCCTTCTATTACCAACATGAGTCTGAATTAATTCGCGAGTAAGCTTTGTGAAATGTTGGGATCTAATCCGTGCTAGATTATGGATCATATTATCTGAAAGATAAGAGGCGCTACAACCATCTCCAGAGAAGCACATAAATCTCCAATTCCACAGTGGTGACCCCGACGTGATCTGAACACGCATTGCACTTTCCATGGAAAGAAAATACCAACCAGGACCGACACGTCACTCCTCGCATCCAAATTAAGAGGGAAATCAGCGAACTCAAAATATTCTCTGAAAGAATTTTCCACGAGCAAAATCTAATCCGTCATGGCGGCTGGACGCCACGCTACACCTTCAACGGAAGAGACCACCAGCATCCATTTTACCCGGCAAGAGTCATCTTCTCGAGGAAATTCTCCACCTCGTCTGCAACCTGCATTCCAATATCTCACAGTTCCAATAATCCGCACGCATCTCAACAATCATCGACGATTATTACACGGTGTAAGTTTTGATTTTTTCAAAAATATTTATCCATGTTTTTATGATCGTCTTATGTCATTTTGGTGCAGTATTTTTTGTATCACTTTTAAACGAAAACGCAAAATACTACGCGTGCGTGGAACCTTAGCATAATTCTTTTAAAGCAAACATGTGTTTTTAATTATGTTTTTTTATAATATTACTCTGTTTTGAGTAGAATTCGTTTTATTACGAAAACATCAGCAGGGCGCGTCCCTGGAAAAATTTGCCGCGTTTCTTTTTTTGTTTCGTGTAGGGACAACCGATTGGCGGGAGACGCCATTTTTCGGAGTACGTTGGTAACCCATGTAAACTTGATTTCATTTTAATACATCACATTTTAAATTTATAGTTCTGAGGAAATAATCAGCTAATAAACATGTTACATTTTTACTTTTTCTTTGGTTTTTACACCAATATTAATAAATACGCTCATTGTAAATTTTCACATTCAAACGCTTCAGTTAACATTCATCACTGACCTATGTCGAGGTCATTTATATTATTTTTGAAACAAGTACTGCCTAGTCTATTTTTTGACAGCCCGGTAAGAAGGCTTGAATAGAATAGGATTGAAAATTTCAATTCATGTTAATACCTGATTTTCCCTTCGTTCTCTTAAACCAGAAACAGTAATTAGAAAGAAGCAACTGCTATACGTTTCAATACAGTTTGAAAAATGTAATGTTTTCCCTATCTAATACTAAAAGCAGTAAAAGGACAAGGTAAAATTTAAAAATTAATTAATTAATTAATTAGAAGAAATTAATAAATAATTACTTAATTAATTATTAAAGTTTATTAATGTTTTCAGAATACATCAATTCTTTTTGGTATCTCGGTATCACAAATCCTATTTCATTCAATTCAGTTATACCATTTGGAATTGAGGGTAATACGTTTCATATCAAATCAATTAAGATTTCTTGAATTGAAGTCACAACATCTCTCCGCAATGTAAACTTGAATTCACTGTAATAGATCCTTCCTAACTTGAATTCAAAAAGCGGTAATTCAGAAAATTCAATGTACACATTTCGCGAATGAATTAAACTGAATTGAAGACACTTCATATCTAACCTTCTATTTGGAATAGGAAGGAGAGTCATTAACACTATGTGAATAGACGGGAATTACATTTCTGAGCCACTTATTACTCTCTTTAACATTGAAGCCTGAAGGGAAAATCAGGTATTCAAAATAATAGGATTATCTCTACTTTCACGCTGAAATATTAAATTTTTAATTCTATTTTATTCAAGCCTTCTAACCGGGAGCTAACCCTAAGACCGGTCGTGAGTCACGGACATTGAGCGAGGTTTCAAGGACATTTCGAGGGCATACAAACAAAACACAGGAATCGGCGTTCCAGGGGTTTCGATTCTCAACTCCTGCTTCGTCTACATCTACAGTGATCATTGTAATCGCTAATCTTTTGTTTGTATTGGCGTTGTGTACTACAGGTATTTATTTTTGGGCAAAATTATCAACGAAGAAAATCAGGTTCCGGCGGGCTACGGCGTCGGGCGCATTAGGGCAGAAGCCTTAACAGTTATAATCCCTAAGTTTAATCGCAATGACCCGGTGTCATTTTTCACTATAGTCGAATCCAGTTTTCCGCAAACCACAAATACTGCCGAATTTAATAAGGCGCATACATTAATAGCGGGTTTAGACGTGGATCTAATACCTTTTATTAGCGATATCATACAAAGATCTCCTCAAAAATTTTTATACTCAAATTAAAGATCAACTCATTTCAACTTTTTCTACCTCCGAAACCGAACGGATGCGTATGTTTTTAAAGGGGGATGTTCCCACAGACGGTAAACTATCCTTGCTAGTAGCAAGACTTCGCGCTTTAAACGTCGAACACACCGAGCCGCTGCTCAAGAGCATTTTTCTTGATTGCTTATCACCCCAAGTTAGGGCGGTGTTATCTATCGGGACGGTTGACAGTATAAAAACCACTGACATCAAAACGGAAAATAGAATCCTCCTCGAATTACAAGAAATGTCGCGACAACTGGCCGAATTGTCTAACCAGCTAAAAGCCGTAAATAGGCGTGAATCACAATCTTACCCAAGCTCGCATTCCAATCATCGCAATCGTTCACGCTCGAGATCAAACGATCGTAGATCAAACTCTCGCGAAAGGAGCAGTCCGGAGTTATGCTACTACAACCGCAGATTCGGTAAAAAGGCCCGTGCCTGCAGAAAACCACGCACCTGGCAAAATCAGCGAGGTGTGGGAAACGCCAACAGCTTTTTCGAATAGGGGCGATCGAAAAAAGCGTTTCATCCAAACGCCTTCACATGCGCGACCCTAGCTCTGGTCTAATCTTCCTAATATATACCGGTTCGGACGTCTCACTTATTTCGGCAAATTCAGTCAATATAAATGCTCAAAGCCGTTTAAATTAGCTTTATACAATCATAACAAGACAATACCGCACTACTTTACGGCTCCGGGTGCTAGATTCAGGCATGTCCATATCGACATAATAGGTCCTTTGCTTAGTAGCGACGGATACCAATACTGCTTGACGATGATCGATCGCTTTTCGCGATGGCCTGAAGCGGTACCACTTCAGGACATTAATGCACAGACGATTGTTAGCGCAATCTTTAACCACTGGGTAGCTAGATTTGGCTCGCCAAAAACCCTCACGTCAGATCAGGGAAGTCAGTTCTGTTCGACCATTTTTAACGCACTGTTGCAGCTTATTGGCTGTCAGCGGATTCAGACAACCGCTTATCATCCTGCCTCCAACGGCATAATCGAAAGATGGTATCGCTCGCTGAAGGCAGCAATAATGTGCCACAACGATCGACAATGGTCCAAAACCTTATCAACCGTGCTTTTGAGGTTACGGACTAATCTACTCGACCTCGGCGCGTCGCCGGCGAAATTGGTTTATGGAACGGTATTACGAATACCGGGCGAATTTGTATTGCCTGAGGACTTTGCTCCGAATCCTCAAATCTTCGTGGAAGAATTTCGGGAATACATGAAGAAATTGAAACCTATACTCGTACAACACAAACACAAATGCAAGCCTTTTGTGTTTCAAACCTTATCCACGTGCAGGCACGTATTCTTAAAGGACTTTGCCAAGAAGTCCCTGGAACGTCCGTATCTGGGACCTTTCAAAATTATTAAAAGAACCTCAGACAAAGTATATGAGATAGATGTTCACGGAACATCTAAGCAAGTTTCGGTTGAAAATATCAAACCTGCACACTTTGTCCGTGACGACGTCGAAGCAATAGGATCAGGTAGTAACTTAGGCTCAACTGGTGATGTTGTACCAGGTTTGAGAACGTAAGCCAGGAAAAGAGTGACTTTCGATGTGTAAGCTCATGCACGTTGATCTCGTGAACTTCTTTAGTATTGTATTCATGTAAGTCACTGACTGTTCCGAGTCAACAAGCCATTTAAATAGTCACTACTTAAATAATGTCAGGACGTCGACCATGTAAATAATGTATTATAGAAAAATAGCTAGCTAGCTAAAGTACTGATTAGTTTTAAAATAAGATGCGCATCTTTCATCTATTTAGTGCAAGCCTCTTTTCGTGTTGTATCGTTAATTTTAAACACGCAAGATTTTTATATATATTTATTCCATCGGATTCAGTAACGAATTTTACTGTATTAATAATTAAGTAACAAGGTTCCACACCGCAAGAGTCTGTACACGTATTTATACTATTCGATTCAGTAATGCATTAATTCTCTGTGATAAACCCTATGACCGAAGCTATTTTAAATAATGTTTAGGCTCAGGATAGATTTGATGTTTTTAATCACTATCTACGATTTATGTACCTGTCTGAAACATAAAATCTCAATGAGGGGGGGGGGGAGTGCTGTGGGGCCTCGCCGTGTAGTTACGTCACTGAGGCACCCATACAGACTGTTTGCACCATGATCAAAGAATACATGTTCTAGCCTTAAGCTCTACCAATTTCGTCCCCACTCGCGCTCTACCACAGCCAGCCATTTGGTTACCATAGCAACCGTTAGCGTCTCGATCTTCGTTCAAAAGATTTGAAATCACGAATTATGGCATATTGTAAATCAATGAGATTGATATTTTGCATTTATTTATTTGTGATTTGAGATCCAAAACAAACTGATTTCTTCTTTTTAGGCAATGTTACATCATTTCATTTGCGTTGAAAGGTACAATTCTGCAGGTGCATTGAGAGGTTATGTTATCCTTACTTCTTCTAAATTACAAGGATAAGAAATTATATATTGTTTATTAACTTATATTATCTATGACACAAATTACATTATTTTCAAACTAATTTGATTGAATTATAAATTGTACAATTTCTTTATCTTTTACTTGAAATCTTCGCTCATGGCATTTACGTCATTTCAAATATGCTTCATTCTCGCGCGCTCACGTGACCAATATGGCTGGCTGTGGTAGGATTGATTCCTATTCGTTAACTTTTTTTTAGTTGCGCGTGGCTAGACCATGTATTTTTTGATCATGGTTTGCACTGTTCGCGCCTAAACGCCTCTCCTCCTTCCTTCGTGCCCGCTTCCCGCGTAGGAACACCAGTTAGAAGCAGTACCCGCTTCGCTAGTCAGGGCTTGTTACAGGCTCGGTCAACTCCCGTGTACAGAAATGGCGAAATTCAGTGCCATCTGCGATGAGCCAGAGAACTACAGACGCGTGCATGTGTTAGTCTTTCTATATGTATATGCGCTTCCTTACATGTGTTGAATACTAAAATAATTCAACAAAAAGGAAGAATAAAGACAAAATGAAGCAAATAAGAAATTAAAGATAATTATCATTCTATTTCCCATTTTACGTTTCCCATTCATTTGATTTTGCCTTTATTTGAAGGATTGCAGTACAGAACTACATAACCAACAAAATCGTAATTTTTCAGGAGACTGAAATAATATTCTGTAAAATTGAAAGCACCATTTAGAGATAAAATAAAAGTTCACTTCTGAGCTAAAGTTCTTCTGAATTGAGACCAAAAAAATATGATTACAAAAAAAAATCTAGTTCCGAGGAATACAATTTCGAAGTTTACAGTCTCAAAGTGACAGAAACCTAAAATTGGAACAGGCTCGGTTGCGGATGACATTAAAAAGAGCAATTTAATGGATTGCATCACGATATAATCTCACCGCACCAGTTTGCGTTTTAATCAAATCTTTCTCCTTAAAATGATAACGGCACACGAAAACCCGTTTCGAGGTTATAGTATCATAAGGTAATTTTGACAGCACAGCCACAACAAACAATTTGCCGCGCACGCGCTGTCACCCCTTGGCGTTGAAAATTTGCGCCATCTGCGATGGGCCAGACACCTAATATCGCACCTCTTGACGCCTCTCAGTCCCCGCGCCTATGTCCTAAAAATTAGCCATTTCTCTACACGGGAATTGACCGAGCCTGGCTCAGTGTTGCCAGATACACCGCATTTCCGCATTTTACACCGCATTTTGAGTCTCGAATCCGCAATCCGCCTTTTGCAATGCGGATGGCTCAAAACTCCACATTTTGGACTTTCGATGGATTCCTCTGCCCAATGATAAGATGCAGACGGCGTACGAGCGAGGGAACTTCTGCCAATCACCTGCCAGTACGCGGCCATTCTGTTAAACGGAGACTCGCGCTCTGCGTAGCGTTTTACGGGTTACGCTTCTAGCTCCTAGAATCTAGATACTCCATCGACATATAGTACTGGACGGCTATAGCTGCGGTCGTCAGAAGCGGAATAGGGAATAGAAAGAGAGGACAAATCGAGAAATTCGACTTGTCCTTTTCTAAGGATGGTGATTGGTGGATTGATCCTTTTCTAATAAAAGCAGTTTGAAGATATCCCCTATTTTATACCCTAGACCGAATGCAAAGATATTTCGAATGTGTATACAAAACCTCGATTAAAAAAGCACGCTAAATTATAGTTACACATTAAATTCATAGCCGCCAGATCGCGGACCGGCGGAGTTTGCGCAGTAGCGTTCATATACATTTTTAGGTTAGACTAGCCTATATATTAGGTTAACATAACCTAAAAATGTATACCAACTCTACTGCGCAAACTCCGACGGTCTGCGATCTGCAGCTCTGGTCTACAAGAAAAGGTATTTTGTTTTTATTTATAAATTACAATGATTATAATACGGTATGCTGTTATATAGCTAGAAGACTTTTCTTCGGTTTTTAATAGCAATATGAATTTTACAATCATTTTTCAAAAACTCCGCATTTACAAAACGACAATTAAATATTTTTCGATGCCATAAAGCAACTTTTTGTTTTGTTTAATTAATCTTCAGGAAGAAATAACTATTATATGATAATTATAATTTTTTATATTTTGGAGCCTGTGCCTCCGCAATTGCACAACTCGGGTCTGGCAACACTGGTCTGGCTTGTTAGTCAGTCGGTCTTGGGGACCCATCCTGTGTACAAGTGACCACTCTGTTCGGAGCGACTTTGAATAAACTAACCTTCTATTACCAACATGAGTCTGAATTAATTCGCGAGTAAGCTTGGCGAAATGTTGGGATCTAATCCGTGCTAGATTATGGATCATATTATCTGAAAGATAATAGGCGCTACAACCATCTCCAGAGAAGCACATAAATCTCCCATCGCACAAAAATATGTGGCCAGAAATATATATGTGAGTCGGGGTACTGTGAGCTGAACGTACCCTAAACCTGTAAAATATCCGCCGTTTGGGAATGTTCCATTGGGACCTGAGGGGAACCTTGCATTATTGTTATTTTTAACAACAATTATCTCCTAAACCGTAAGAGATAGATGAAAATGGATGCCAGTTTTGAGTTTTGTGTACCGCATATACCACCCAGATAGCAAAGAGCGCGCACGGTGCGACGCACATGCGTCGCACCACGTGCGGATTTTCTCGCACGACGTGCACGCAAGGGATGACACAGCTGCGTCCTCATATGCGTGAAAGGTGTGTCGCACGTCGTGAGGGTCGCACGTCATGCGTGCCGGTTTGGGTATGGTGCGTGCACACATTTAGGATTTTTAGAAGGTACAGAAAATATTTGCATTGATATTTTTAAATAAAGAGCAGGTAATTTATCATGAATGCATTTTTTATTATGGGTGGAAGGAATATTTGTACATTTTAGTTGAGCATTAGCAATTCAGTTTCCGCATGTTTGTCTCACATTTTCTGAATGTAAACAGCTGAAACAGTCTCCCTTTTCCAACTCGTTTTGAGATTAAAAGCAGGAACCTCACCTAAACGAAACAAAATACTTTCGTGATTTTCGTTTTGTTTCCATACTGCCAAAACTTAACTATATTCACTTGATTTAGGTTACGTTATTCAAAATACCGAAATTGTAACGAAAAGGAAACGAAAGATTCGGTACTTTTTGGATAACGTAACGTATAATTTATCCTAATTTAGAGCCATTCATGTATGTCGCATTTTTGTAAGAACGGTAAACACAGAACACAGAATGATGCAAAACGAGACCGCGGGACGAGAAGTCGCCATAGAAGTCGCAAAGACACTCGTGGCGCGTCGTGCATTTCCGTTGGATCGACGAAAGGCTGCTGCGCCATATATGTATTATTCGACGACAGCGCGCGGTTTTTAAATGCAGCTTTCTTCATTACACTTGCAAATAGTAAAAATACATGCAAGTGCATTATAAATTAAAGACGCATTTTTTAACTTTATCAACCAAGTTTCTGAAAATTAATTTTAAATTTCAGTCAATATCAAACATGAAATTCAAACTCCAAATGGAAGTTATAAAAATAAAAAAATATTTAAAGTTGAAATGATTCCAACAGTTTCATCTTTAAGAAAAATTCCAATTCAAATTGAAATTTTTTGAAATATTATGTAAATACAAAGTAAAAATTTCTGGCTATTTGGAATTTTTTACGGTTTTTTGTTTGTTCTTTTTTAATTTTCGGGATGACCATACAAAAATATTTCCAAAAATTCTTTACTCAGTGTAAGCATTTGTAGACATATTTTCTAACTATTTTCTTTTACACTTTATTCTTTTATACCCTGGCGGACCGAAAGAACGGAACGGATGCGCTATAGCGTATCCTTAAAGTATCCACATCGTATCCTCTCCGTATCATGGAAGAAAAACAAATTAAAAAAGGAAGATGAACATTTAACTTGTTGAAATTCGGATTCTACGTGAAATTTTGCGTTAGAAGGTCACGAAGTAATTGCTGTAGTTTTTCTTGCAACGATAAAAACATTTAAAAAATTTCATTCGGTCCGCCAGGGTAGTTTTTTATGGTTTTGAAATTGATCTTGTACGGCTGTTAAAAAGAAACGTTTTTCTCCTCTTTACTTTTTTTATATCGTGCGTTTTTCGGCTTAAAATGTTAATTTTCGTTTGTTTTTTTTTTTATTTTGAAAATGCTATAACTCTGATAATTTTAATTTTATCGAAAAATGTCAGTAGAATAAATGGTTTGCCTTTTTTCTTACTACTTATCATCGTACGTAGAATTTTCAAATCGTGAAAAAAGTGGTCTCAAAAATGTTCAAAATGTGCTCACTTTTTGAATTTTTATCCAAAATATCTGTTGAACGAACTTGACCTTCATTTTAAGACCCTTAAAAAGTTTATCAAAGGCTGACTCGATTCGACAAATGTTTCAAAAGTTAGCGTGTCCACAAAATTCAGGTAACCATACATACAGACAGACATGCAGAGACCCACAAAATTTTATGATTTTCTGAATCTGTGAGTGCCGAAACGTAAAGATCCGTTAAAAACCAGATATGGAAAATTTGGACGAATACATTACACTCTCATGAATGAGAATGTAAAAAACCAAAGATAATAGAAAAAAAAGTTTAAAAAGTTGGAAATTATTTTTTTCGTTTTAAAAAGTTACAGAATACCAAAACAAAAGTTCTTGTTAAACTTACACCGATCGAGTAAAGGAACATGCTATTAAATTACCATTTTTAAATAAGTAAAATGCATTGCACATTAAGCAATTTTACAAATGCATTCAATTAATGCTATCCATAAAAATTTCCTCATTTATGCTTACGATAAAATTGGGAGTGTTTCAGTTTTTATGAATAAACCATATTTACAATAATTATAGTTCAAAATATAGTTATAATAACTACTATTATTCAAAACTACGCTTTTCACTTATGTATTCATGCTATAAATAATGCCTCTCACGAAGTGCGACGCACATGCGCCGCATATCGTGCCCATCACGAAGTGCGACTCATATGCCTCGCACGTGCGTGCCCCTTACACAGTGCAGCGCATATGCCTCGCACTCTGCAGGCACGGCGTGCCTCGCATTCAGTGCGTGTAACGTGCCCCGCACGTTTGCTATCTGGGCATTGATATCCATATCATGAACTGACATCGATTTTGACCTATCTATCACTCACGGTTTACGCGATATTTATTGATAACTATAACAGTAATTTATGTTTGGAAATTTCCAGTGGAACGCTCCAACCCGGCGGATATTTTACACCTCCCGGGAACGTTCCGAAGGTGCCCAAGGAACGTTCCGTGCTATTAGGGTCAAATTTAAATCATCGGTCCATTTGTTGAAAATTGTATATTACCTTTTAACTAAGTTTTAATATTAAATGCAAAATTTAACGACACATTACTAAACAAAATGTACTTTGATATAAATGTTTTGATATAAGAATGTATACACTCCGCTTTTTAAACGAATCCGGCTCAGTAAAACTTGAAAGCCTCCAAGATTTTATAAGCTTGTAATTGTTTGTAAGTGTATAAACTATAGATTATCGTAAAATACGATACAAGATCGAACTCACTCACTACGGGTACATCACTAATACTAGGGGAAAATTCCTCACTTTTCAGAGCGTAGGGATCTAAATTGTCAATTGCACTTAGTTCATTACAATAACGGACCTTCACTTCACCAGATAAACTCAAAAAGTATTCACTAGACATTTTTCATTTGTCGATAAACACAATTCTTGAATTAATGCATACACGCGAAGCAATGTTTACAATGCAATGTTTTCCCTGAAGTATTCGGCGATTTTAAAATTGTATAGCGTAATGAAAATACTCTATAGGGTAGCAATGACGTTAAGTGCGCAGGAAGCCGACTGACAGCTGATGGCGCTGATAGCTCAACCGTACATGATCGTACTACGAAAATGCACTGTCGGTAAAAGTAGCATCTGGCCTGGCGGGAATTTTAAATTAGAACGAAAAATGCAATTTGTGATATTTTTTTTAAATTCTGTATTGACATGTTCGAATGATTAGAGAATGCAACAGCATCACTGCAATTTTAATCAAAAATAATTTCTCTTTAGAATAATAAACTTGGTCTCGGAATAGGAAAAGTGTAACAAGTGACAAAAGGATGCGGCAGTGAACTCGCTGATAATAATCGATAATAATCTTGCAATTTAAAAAAAAAATTATTGATTGAATCATTTACATATCTTGTGTTGTGACGTGCAAAAAACATATGGATATGGAGCATTAAGTAGAATCGTATAAATAAGGTAAGTATTGTACACTAGGGTGGTCTAAAAACTGCTTTTCGAGCTACAGGGCAAGTCCCCCGCCCCCAAAAAAAGTTTCCAACTTTTTTAGGGATTGAAGAGGAGTACATATGAAATTAAACCATACGCGTCCCAAATATGATCCAAAATTTAAAAAACTACATTTTGACGTATTATTGTTACTTCTTAGCAATCTCCGTCATCTTTTTCATACAAATAATTACTAATGGACAATTTGAATATTTCCCATGACTTTTTAAACAGTTTTTAATTGTTTAAACAAATGTAACTTATTTAAACAATGATATATTCCCAAAAAATGTAAAAAGTAATCGTATTTTCTGATTGAAATGTAATAGTTTGTCATTATTTTGAGTTGTGAATTTGTTTTAAAACACTATGTAATTATATAAACTATTGCTTATTGTTTATTCTCAAGATTTCTAAAAATTGACCCACAGATGTCCAGTTTTTTCTCAAATTGTTATCCTATGCTACTTTTCGTTGAATAATTATATAATTTTTATGCATATCTTTTAATGTTTAATAAATTTCTATTTGTTTAAACAATTTCCATTTGCTTAAGCAGTTTTTTATAACTTTAAACAAATTAAATTAAATACATATAATTATTTTCCTGACGGTATAGTGTATAGAAAGAATATATTGACCATTTTTTAATTTTTAAACAAATATAATTTCTTTACACGATTATTTTTCCAAAAATATTTTTTAAATCGTATTTTCTCAATATAAATACACTTTTATAATTTAGATTTTATTATGACTTTTATTATTTATTTAATAATGCAGGCGGCCATACCACGCTGGAAGCACCAGTTCCCGTTAGATCACTGAAGTTAAGCAGTGTTGGGCGCGGTTAGTACTTGGATGGGTGACCGTCTGATACTACTGCGTTGCTGTTGGCGGTCGTGGGTGTGGTGAGCCCATTTACTACAAATCCACCTAAAAAAAACACTACCCGAATCGGGTAGTGTCACGCTTACCCCTAGAGGCTCGCCGAAAGGGAAATAGCTTAATGATATACTAATAATGCGCCAAAAAAGATGTAAACCATCCATACTCAATTAGAAGAAAATTTGAGTAAGAAAACAATAATTAATTGTATAAACAATAACATAAAATTTTCAGCAAAATGTATTACTCCTCGAAATCATTCAATATTATGTTTAATTCAGAAAATACGATCTTAAAAGTATTTTTGAAAAAATAATTGTTTAAACAAATTATATTTGTATACACAATTAAAAATTGTTAATATATTCTTTTTATACACTATACAGTCAGAAAAATAATTACATGTATTTTATTTTATTTCTTTAAATTATCGAAAAAACTGCTTAAGCAAATCAAAATTGTTTAAACAAATAGAAATAGGATACCAATTTGAGAAAAAACTGGACATCTCTGAATCAATTTTTAGAAATTTTAAGAATAAACAATAAGTGGGAATAAATAATTGTTTAAATAAGTTAAATTTCTTTAAACAATTTAAAATTGTTTAAAGAGTCATGGGAAATATTCAAATTGCCTATTAGTAATTATTTGTATGAAAAATACGACCGAAATTTCTAAAACGCTACAATCATACGTAAAAATGCAGTTTTTTTATTTTTTGGGTCATATTTGGGGCACTGGGAGGGGGAGGGGGTAAGGAAGCGTTAAAAATAAAAGTTATTAGTATGGTTTTCTTTCATAGGTACTCCTCTTCAATCCCTAAAAAAGTTGGCACGTGTCGATCAAATTGAAGTTTTTTAGGGGGGGGGGGGG
>CAKNWT010323377.1:0-18607 GCA_932066315.1 Andricus coriarius
TATTACATTTCTTTCCTAACTCTTACTTTAGTATGATTTGTTTAATTCTGCGTTTTATTCTTATTCATTTTCTAACTTCTATACATATTTCGAATAAAATTTCCCTCAAAACTATGAAACAATCAGAGAAAAAGTTGTCTTGAAACAAAAGCATCGTCCTCTTGCCTGTTTTGTCTTAAACGACGTGATTATAATGTTTACACAAATAGAATTATTGAACATCCTTTTGCTACAAGAGGACATTTCTCTGAGTGAAACTAATAATTTAAATAAATTCTATATTTCTTTAATTTTGTCTCTATTCTAAATTTTATTTTCTTTCCATTTTCAACCTTAATTTTAGACTCTTAATAAAGATAAACATAAAATCAATATTTTCAGTTTTGAAATTTAATATCGATAAAATAAATTCTATGTTTTCTAAATTTTATTTTACTTTTTTATTCTCATATTTAAAAATTTACATTTTTATAAATCTAGCATTTGCATATTTTCCGCAGACATTCTTACATTTTTTAATTCTAACTATCATTTCGTCATTCCCCATTCGTCAACACTTTGAAACTCAAATTATTTCTACATGTTAAAAACAGACCAATCATTTATATTTTATGCAAAGTAGCCTGCAAACCTCAGCCACATGCCCGTGTCCTAGTCTCCGTAGTATCCGCCAAGGACTGCGACAGCCATTCCTTCGTATCCCACCGGGGATGTCAAAAATCACGATAAGTCCCGGTAAACAAACCTAGTGGACTGAAACTAACAGTGTTATTTGTGACCCTGTATGGCCGATTATTGGCAATTTCTACATTCAACGGAATTCTCGCCGAAAACCCTTGGTCAGACATCTTCAATACGACTCGAAAATCGTCCTGGTGATCGCGGTCGTAGAAGTATAGATGGCGAAGAGGATATCATGCTTGGAGCACCGGCTCCACTACGTTAGCCGCCTCCTCGCACTGCCTACATGCCTTCAAGCGAAGTATTCGGAATGTTTCTCCACCGCACACATCACAAGGCCTAGGAACGGTCAGTTCCGTCGGGACCGTCGTGACAGTCAGGTGGACCTCCACAAGGTATACCCATGGGGATCTCGATCTGAACTGGCAGTATGCGTAGTTCCACTGTCAGTATGATAGCTGATTGGAATAAATCATGCCATCAATGTGCACAGAATCCTCCAACTGCACCACGGAACCATTCTTTTAGTTGCCCAGAGTCAACAGCGACTGAGGATACTTTTGTGGGGAATTCATCAGCACATAGCCCCCTTCTCCACTGTAGTCACTTTTATTGCCTCCTCTCTTCTTTTGGGTACAACTTTCCATTAATCTTGGCCTTTTGGCCAGAATAATCAACTTGTTCATTTTATTGCGCACTAATTTTATACACTTTTCCTTTATGATCTCTCCTATGTTCTCTCAACCAATGATGATTGCGAATTGGTGCAAAATGCGACGTTCGCAAAGCTTGGGGTTCCCCATACGCATACATTGTGACCTTGACGTATTTTATCTTTTCAATTCAAACTTTCGGTTGATCATTTTCGTTAAATTATTATTATGATTCTTGTTTGGTTTAATAGAAATTTGAATAAAAGGATAACCTAATCAAATTCTATCTCATTTGCATAATATTTAATCGAATTATATTTTGTTTGCATAATATTTTAATCAAATTATTTTAATTAAATATCTCGACTGGACAATATTTTCAATTAAATAATATTTCATTTCCTTTTAAAGAATAACATTTTCTGAAGATCAATTAAATCTTTACTTATTATTATTTACAATTAGAATTGCACTCTCATAATCATAGTAAATTAACACTTATTTTATGTTAAAACAAATTATTTTTTATTTCTTTGGAAATCCTTCCAATCAAAAAGAATTTCAAAGACCAGAATATTGTCTATCGAATTTATGGATGGATGGTGGTTCTAGGTGTCTAATGAAATCTCCTTCTCTGATATTTTGAATATTTAACTTTTGATCATAATATCTTTTCAATCTTTCTTTTGCTGCTTTTAGATTTTCTTCAGTAGTTTTCTGAACATCAACCAACTTTTGGAATAATTCTAACACGTATTTCACATAGGAAGAAGGGGATTTATTTTCTAAAAAACAAGTTGGTAAATTCATTTCTCTTCTATAGACAAGAGTGTGTGGAGCAAAAACTGTAGAATCATGCAAATACGAATTGTATGGAAACATAGCATAACGGTCAGGCTTAGGCCCCGGTCCCGTGCGCTTGGTTTCGCCCTTCGCGATTAAATTTTCTTATTCCAACTCCGCGCATGCGGTCAGGCCTTCAGTCCTAATCCCGTGCGCTTAGGTTCGCACCTAGCGATTAAATTTCGTTTATTTAAACTCTGCATTCGCGGTCAGGCCTTAGGCCCCAGTCCCGTACGCTTAGTTCCACGTGGGTTTTCCCAGATCACTGCATTTGTTGTTTTGTCTGTCAGTCTAATAGGCACTATGAATATCCCAAAAAGGTAGGCATCACTATATGCCGGGTCACTAAATTTCTGATTGTATCGAGAATGTCCTCCACTACTATCAAAACTGTATTTCACGTGTAAAATATACTTATTTTCAATAAATTCATTGTTAACATCGTGATCATGTGTCAAAAGTGAGAGAATCTTGTTTGTGTACGACATCATTATACGATGCAGCATCAGCAATAAGTCTTACAGCCTCCAAAGCTGATAACTTTGTTGGTAACTTTGGATTCTCTTTGTCTTGACATTTCCAGTGACTTAACATCTCGGTGGCTTGATTTTTTGGAAAACTAGATACTTTTTTGATGATCTTAGCAGCTGATTTATTACCTTCTGTTGTCAACTTCATGTATGTAGGGAAAGAAAGTTGATCAGTGCTGTTG
The DNA here is from genome assembly GCA_932066315.1 of Andricus coriarius. Lineage (NCBI taxonomy): Eukaryota > Metazoa > Arthropoda > Insecta > Hymenoptera > Cynipidae > Andricus > Andricus coriarius. The sequence continues at coordinate 2,890 of CAKNWT010323377.1, forward strand.
ACAATGAACAAAACTCAAGTAAAATTAACAGAAGCGCATTTCCAGAAACATAATTTAAGAAAAATGTATAATTTAAACAATAATTGCAAAGTTCCAAAGTAAAATGTAGCTTCTACAATGTTTATTACTAATACTTTTTTGGTTGGGAATTGCTAATGTAGCAATACAAATCAATCTTCATCCACATTGCGTTTTTACACCCAACAGTTTTTTAAAAATATTTTGCCTCGCTCCGCTTTTTTTTAGCGTTCTTGGAAGAGATCGGCATCAAAGAGATCGAAATTTGTTTTAAACTCTTCCATTTTTAGATCTTTAAAATGCCAACTTTTGTTCGTTTCATATTCTCGGTATTGTATGTACTTTTCCTTTAGGTTATCCACTTCAACATCAGAGGGTTTCTGCATTTCCTCGCGGCATCCGTCGCATTTGTACTTCTAGACGGGCTTATACGCCGTATATTCTCTAAAGTATGTTACAGACATTCCTTCGAAAGTTCCAGATATCTTATTGACAGGTAATGCTTCTTGTAATTCCGCTATCGATGTTTTTTGTACTTCCGCTTTCGCGGATTCCTGCTCATTGTCATCGTCTTCTTCGTCATCGTGCTTTTCGTCATCGTCCTCTTCGCTAACTCCATCCTCATTCAACTCTTCTACAAGTTTTTCTTTCTCAGGAATATCATCCTCATCGAGTTGACCGCTTTTCATGAATGTCAACATTCTCGCTGTGTTCTTCCCTTTGGTGCGTCGAAATTTTGCAGTTGCTGATCCATCTTATCACAGCAGATAAGAGCCATCGTCGGGAGCAACGTTTCCTCTTTTTGTAGATTTAAGATTCTTAACAGCAACCATGTGACGCATCGTTAGACGTACCGTTTGAGCGGTTCGGATTATATCCTCCGCGTCCTCGGATTCTTGAAAAAAGATTTTTCACTGAATCTGTGTTGCAAAATGTAGCCAACAGCTGAAAGGAGGTGTACTTTGCAACCATGGCACGATAAAGACTCAACAGCCCACAAACAGTCGCTACGATGCCCTTTAAGAAAGGTATCCTGGTCAGATTTCCCGTTTTTCATCCTTGACGTGGATTGTAGGTCCCCAGTCTAAAAATCTTCCAAGACTTGAATGCATCCAGGATTTTTTCCAGATAAGGGCCGCTTATTTGGATTAGAGTCGAAGATGTTGCTGCTGTTGCAAACATCGGATACAGTGTTCATTTTTTTTTGCAAGTCGTAACGATGTCTTTGAAAGCAACTTCTCTGCCATCGACCATCAAGATTCCATATTTTTGCCACGCACTTACAATGTTTTTCAGTTCGTGTATAAAATCATGTACAGCAAGAACTGTTTTATCACTATGTTTGAAAAATGGATTTTCTTCCGTAACTCCTAGTTTCTTCTAAGCTCCAATATTAGAACCCCTTGATCGCAAACAAATATCTTTACATCAGCAACGCATTCCTCTGTTTTATCAATGCTTTTTTTATCAGTGTTGCCAGGTTGTCTGACTTCAGACTACTGTGGGCTAGGAAATACAAAATCACACAGCGCCATTGAGAGTCAATGCAAATAATTTATTTGAGAGTTTTTGAGTCCTACCTACGTGACCGAGATCTTCGAATCCTTCGATGATATCCATTTTTGAATCGTATTTTAAACGTCTCATTATGGCCATTTCGTCCATTTTACCTATACATTTTCTTGCTCATTCTGGCAACACTTTCAACTGAATTTTCAGCCTATCCGTAATAGGTTCAAGGAATCCGGGATAGACCTCTGTTTGAGCTATGCTCTTTTCAATAGTTTAGGATGTGGTAGCATTAATCCTACTAGCCTCATCCTATCATAGCTAGCTGCTGAGTGGAAATGCCACTGAGTTGCCAGATCCATAGCTTCCTTCCTATATGGTGCTTGTCTATTGCTGGCAGGCCTAAGCTGCATCTTTATCATTGTCCTACGGATCTCTTATTTCACTCCACAATGATCCAAGAACTTATCCACGCCATATTCATTGTGTTCTTCTTCAGTCTTTGCAGCTTCTACTCTTCCAGACGCAGTTGCTATTTCCTGTTGCTTTGTCATCGTTTGCACAAAAGAGCGAAGTGCGTCATTCTCTGCTCTTAAGCGAGTAAGAGAATTGTAAACGTTTTCTTCATTTTCATCTTCTTCATTGGGCACTTTTTCATTTGCAGTACTTTCACCATTTTCTCACCAAAAAAAAAAACCTGTGGAGGAAAATTTGGTTAATTATTACTTACCTCATATTTCCACACTGCTTTCCCCGGATCAAACTCGGACATGCAGCCTAGTACTTGATCGTCGTGAAGTGGGGTCGCATTGCGTACCAGCACACTGTGGTCGGTTGTTGTGAAGCTATCACATTTAATACGATCTGCGAATATCCTTAACTTTGACGTCCTCTTCTTCTGCTCAATTCCTGCAAGACTTTGAAGAAATTGATTTTTAGCACATATGAATAAGTATTGAAGTATTGAAGTATTGAAAATTATAGCATGGCATTATAGTTTTTAACTAGAATCTTTTAATTGTCCAATTTATAGAAGTAAATTATTGAGAGTTTAAATAAAAAATGTCTGAACTAAAAATGTTACAAGCTTCAATTTTAGAAGAATAAAATTCAAAAGAGTTCCACTTTGAGCGGTTTAATTTGCAGTTTAGTTTTGGATATCTGATTTTTTAACCGAAAAATTAATTTTATACCAAAAGTTAAACTTTTATTGAAATACTTTGATTTTTAACGAAACACTTAAATTTGATACAAAAATATGAATTTTCGACAATTTAATTTTCAACCGAACACTTTAGCTTTCTACAAAATTCTTGAATCCAGTTGCATTCCTAATCAAAAAGGATGCATTTTAACCCAGAAGATTAATTTTAGACCAAAAAGACGACTTTTTAACAAAATCCATGAAGTTTCAACTAGAAAAGATCAATTTTCAGTAGAAAATATCAATTTAAAATTCTACCAGAAATAGCATAGTTATATGATTTCTTAAAAAATTTATTTCACAATAAAAATAATTCAGCAAATAGTGATATTTTCAACGAAAGAGATGAATTTCTAACCCAGAGGATTAATTTTCTAAAAATAGAATAGTTAAATTTCCAACCGAGGTGATGAATCTACAACCAAAAAAATGAATTTCTAACTCAGAAAACAATTAGCAAAGCCAAAGTGCAAAAACACGTGTTGTCGTCACAATGAAACCGATAGTGTTTTGTTTTTGACACGCGCATTCATTTTTCATCAGCAAATCACTTCGCAGCAAACCATGTGATCGACCGTGAATGAAAAAATTTCAATTGGTGCAACTTCTATTGAACATTAAATAACGTTGTTAGTCTTCTACTTTTACAATTAAAAAACAATCATAACAATTTTATAATAGCAATGTAAATTAAAAATAATCAAAAGAATAACAGAGAACAAATAACTATTCAGGCTATACTTATAAAAGAAGTGTTTTTTCAAATTTACACTAAACAAAATTACATATTACAAAGAAAAATAACGTTTCACAAAAAGAATTTGAAAAATTGTTTGGATCAAATGTCACCTTTAAAAGAGAAAAGTCTAACTGAAAATAATGTTGTTCTGGTGAAAAATTGTTGGAAGCGGTAGCAAAAAATTACCGGCACCGTCCATACGATTATTAGACAAATGTTAAATTTTTTTATTTTATTTTATAAGTTCAATTCTCAGTTATGAAGGATTCAAAATACGTCCAAACAGAATTTGATATACTTTAAGAGAGTTCTTCAAATTTTGCAGGATTCTCCAAAATTTCAGTAAAAGTTGGTAATACCTCAAAAGATATTCAGAAGTCCCATATCATAAAAGTTTCGTCGGTTGTCTCGCATCGGCCTTGTCTCTAAATCGGTACCCTCGAAACGTAAACAGTCAGGGCCACCTGAACCATTTCCAATTGGAATCCATAATATTGCGCAATATACTCTACTAAGTACTCGCGCACTGTCGCCCATCCGGGGCGAGAGTCGCAACCGTCTCTGACCCTGTCCGCTGGGAAACAGGGTGGACTAGAAGTTCTAGGCATTAGAAAACCGAACCGGCATCTATGGGACCTGGAGTGAAATGAAAAAAAATATCAAAAATAGCACGCTACTTTTCTACAATTTTGGAAAGTTATGATTAAAAATTCCTAAATTTTTGACAATTAATCTTTTCCAACTCAAAAAATGGATTTTATAATATTTTGGGCTTTGAATTTTAATCTATTGAACTCTTAAAACTCTCCCTACACGTTCTGGCTCAAGAAAACATTCATTTCTTTCGAAGGCAATTTTTTTTCCTTGAAACTGGCAAATAAAACGTAAATATCTCAGAAGGACAAGCTTCACGTCAATAATCTGTGAGATAACAGCTATACGATATTTAATATGATGAGACAGCAGAATATTCACTCGATTCAAATAATCCATGAGATAACAACTACATGATTTTTATTATGAGGCAGCAGAATATGCATTCGATACACTGTTAACCAAATTCATCATTAACACATTAATTAGTTTTTCCTCTACTTGGAAAAAATGATGGTCGTTTATACACTGCTCATCACCTTGAACATCATCTTTGATTCGATTGGTAAATATAATAAAATAATATTTTATGTAATTTAAAAAATATTTTTAAGTTTTCCGCAATTAACAATTCGCCCGACGTAATCCGCATTCTATACAATCTGAGTCTATTCTCGTATATCCAGAATGTGAGCTTTCTAACTTCAAAAAATGGACGCACAAAAGGACGTACTAAAGGACCGACCCAAGGACGTACAAAAGGACGTACCAAAGTACGTACGAAAGGACGTATGAAAGGAACGACAAATGGTCATACCACAGGACGCACAAAAGGATGTACAAAAGGACGCACCAAAGGCCGTCACTTTGTACCCCAATTTGGGACGTCCTTTTGTACGTCCTTTGGTACGTCCTTTAGTTTGTCATTTTGTCCGTCCACTTTTTCAAGTGGGTTATAAAAAAATAATTCAAAAAGGAATCTATTATCTAATATAATTAAATTAATTATTATCCACTATATTAGTCTAATATCTATTGATACGGAATTGATGCGAATTTCAAAGCTTAAAAGTGTAGTAAGTTAAAGTGGAAGCATTACTTCATCCTTACATAAGCAGTTAAATCTTGAAAGTGTTGGTACTGGTACGAAAAATGTTACGAATCCGAAATGAGTTCTTATCAGGCCTGCAGCAACAATCGCCGACTGAAACTTGACATTTGAGACTTGGATACTTTTAGTCCTATCTCTAGAAACCGTAAATATTTTAAAATTTTTATTCGCTTAATTAAAGATAAGACTTTAAAGACTGTGTAGTTTAAATGTCACATTTTTGCTCCTTTATTTGTAAGTGGAATCACGTTTCAAAGTCAGCAGTGATTTATAAAAATACTTGCGCTGGTCGCACCGACAATTTCTGATGGTAGTGTATGAATAAAAATGTTTAAATTTTCATCATTTTGAAGATCTAAATTTAAGAGTTTTTAATTCTAAATCTTTGAAATTTTAAATCTAGATCATAGGAATTTTAAAATTTGTTATTATTACATTAAAAACTTGCATAATTTTCTGATTGTCAATTTTTTAAATTTAAATCTCTTTAATTCTATAGATTTACCAGTCAAATTTCCATAATTTTTAAGAACTAAAATGGAACATTCTTGAATTTTGAAAATATAGTATTCAAATTTTATTCCATTTTAAATATTTTTGTTTTAAATGTATGTATATTCAAACCTTTTTTATTAAAATAGTTCAATTTTTAAAATGAGAAATTGAACATTCTTCAATTTAAACGATTTCAAATTTTAAATTCTTTAATTTTTGAGATAAATTAATTTGGAATGTTTTCAGTTTAAACTTGTGTAATTTTTAAGTGATTACTTTTCAACGTTTCTATTGTTCAAATTAAACCAGTTGTGGTTCAATTTTCACATTCTCATCCTATAATGAGAAGGTATTAGATTTGTGTAAAATTTGACCCCCTCCTTCCTTTTTTTGTCAAATATTCACGTTTCGAGACCCCCTGAACCCAAAAAACAGGTTTTTACCAAATATCTGTCTGTCTGTTAGTCTGTAGATTTTTCAATGGTTAGCACGATAACTTTCAAAAGAATTAACGTATTGGATTACCCTTTGGTATAATCTTCATGTATCCTAAAATGAAGCTCGAGTTCGTTAGCCAGCCATTTTGGATAGAAATGTAAAAAGTGAGCGCGAAGCGCGAGAAACGACCATCGCGCGCCATAGGCGCACTCAAGCTTACGCGCCGCGCGCCCAGCGCGCGATGAGAATCTGCCCGCTCGGCGGGCAGATTCTTTTCAGAAAGTTTTGACGCCGTTTTTTTGTTCAAATTGGAACTTTTTTTCTGTGTACATTTGACTCCCAATTCTGGGCCGGTCTCGGGTCTGAGCTTCCCAGAATCGGATACGTTGCGTCATATTAACACTCAGGACCGGCTCTGAACCCGGCACAAGATGGCACAGCAGCGCCCAGAGAAGCGCGATGCAAACAATTTCTGATACAGCACTCAATATCCGAGCAGATAAGCCACCGAGGTCAGCTAAACGTCACGTTTAGGCCCTATCTACAATGGGATAGGGTTGCTGACGCATGGGAGGCGTATGCTCAATTCTATGTCAGCAGATGGATGAAGCATACGCTTTGAGTAAAGCGTCACCGAATGTACCCCATTGTAGACAGAGCCCAAGTTCAGTTTTACCGGCTTAGGCGGCGAGGTCTCGCTTGAACATGAGTGGCGTGGCGTATCCAGTTGTTTAGAGGTGGAGGGAATACATAAAAGTCAGCGATGTTACTGATGTGAGAAGTGATGTGGAGTTCTCTTTCGCTCGTATGTATAACCTCTACCTTTAAGCGGCTGGATCTGACGCGCCACTAATGTATAAGTGAAACCACGCTGCCTAAGCTCGGAAGGTGAAACTGTACTCATAACGAGAAAACGCGACAGAGAGCTTTACACCAACAAAACGCGACGTGATGATGTACACAGCCTAAATGAGACGTGAAGAAGTATGAAATAGAGGCGCTGATATTGCCCTAAGACATTCATGAACTATATCAAAGTACTTGAAAAAAAATTATCTTCTCTTTCTTGTTGCAGAGTTAAGTTCGCAATTTGAGTGTTTACCTAATGGCGAACCTATTCCTGGTGTTCCTCGTGTCGGACCTTCTGATTTTTCTATAAGATTTCATTCACCTGAGGGGTATCTTCCTCCTGCCGACCATAATCTTCGTGCCAGGTCCAGGTCTCCTCCTGCCACTTTCGTGACTCCTTTAAGGCGCCCTCCTCTTTACATGTCCATGACTCCTCCTATAAGGCTTCCTTCTTCTGACGGATATGGATGTGGACTTGAACAACTTGAATTTATTCGGCTTAATTCAGTGAGAAATCCCCACCGGATATTCGAACTTCGAAGATTCACTTTTCCTGTCGATAAAAGAATAAAAATGAAAACAGGACGGACTTCCTATGGGTCTATGTCAACTCAAGAACAAATTGTATTATCAACATCCGATAGTGAAGTCTGTGCAATTTTGAAGAGTTTTGATGTTCTTGATGGAGTGTATACATATGATAATTACCGTACAAAAAGAGCAAAAATAAACATGAAAAGTGGCATAGTTACTGCATTGACCCCAGAAGAATTGAATGAAATTCCAGTAGGTCCCCATCGCACAATCATGAAGCATTATAGAGTAGAGCATCTAAATCCTCGTCAAAATCACAATCCTCTACACAATTAATTTAAAACAAAAATGTAAAACTAATGCATAATATTGCCTGTGATCCAAAGTCGGATTGAAATCTTACATGCAACTCGAAATTACATTAAAAAGTGAATTTAGAATGGTTCTCAAGGCTTTATTTAATCTTTGGTTGATTCCTCATAGCCAGTATTTTTCAGAGGCAGATAAAAAAAATCTGCTAGCCTCCGGTGCGGTGCAGCGAAATGAAATATTGGGGTTCACAAAGTTCAGGAGCTGTTAGTTTCAAAGGCATGTCCCAATGACTTTTGTCTTTTACTTTTGTGAAATTTTCCAACAGATTGCGAAAGGAGACGAGAACTTCATTCTTTTTACAACAGCTTGTGTCTAATGTCTATCTTCTGACAGCTCGGTTATTTGCCATAAATGCTAATGAGAAATAGGGATTATATAGAGTTCCATAATAAACTGGTGTCTATTTTTTATGTTACCTGCGAAAATAAAGGCAATCAACTGTAGGTTTCCACATTTAAAATTAAGAAAAGTCAAAGGCCAACGCCATAAAACAAGATTTGAGCACACAAAAAATTTAATTATGAGAACAACTATTCGAAGGTAGAAATTCGAAAGTGGATCATTAATTTGGAAGGCCCTCATTGTAGACTAATGTAGTCTAAAAATGCATTGCAATTTTTTTTCGAATCCTCACGCATATCGTACTCAAATTTGTTTGAATCCCCTCCCCCCAAATTCGTTTTTTATAAAATGGTATTGAGAGGTTTCGCAAGGCCCATGAAGTTTAGCACGTATTTGCCATACGAAAAAAAGTAGTTCTTGTCAATTTTATTCAGAATCGTCAATATTAGGCGAATCGACTTGAAACTTAACAATTCTCTTCCAAATTAGTCGTCGAATATGAATAAAATGCAAATTGTATCTGATGTATAAAATACTACTAACAAAATAATTTTTTAACAGTATATTATTAATTATAATAATATTCTCTCAGAATAATGCTAGAAAGTTGTAGTATTTTTTGCTAAAATTTTCCACTTTTTGTCGAATTTTCAATTAGAGTTAGGTAATAATTAATTTAGGTCAACAATTATAATTGTTGAAACAATTTATTATTGTTATCAATTATATTCTCTTTAAATAATGCCAGAAATTTGTGGTTTTCTAAAATATTCAAATTTTTGTTCATTCTTCGCTTAGAGTGACTTAACGATTAGTGAAATTTAACAAATATAATTGCATACTCAAATCATTAATATTGTTTCTAACTACCTTCTCCTATAGTAATGCTAAATAGTTGCGGCTTTTTCTGAAATGTTCCCACTTTTTTCAACTTTTCACTCTCTGAGTAACAACTTATGCAAGTTAACAAACATAATCAAACATTGGAGAGAATCATTTCTTAAACAATCTCTTTCTTTTTTGTCCATATATTTTTCTGAATAAAATAGATATTTGAAATATTCTTCAAATTATCTATATGAATAACATTAAATATAAATTTTCCTTGACAGCCTTTTTTTAAAATTAATATTAATATTTATTATTTGTGGGCATCCGCGCGAAAACTCCGAAAACTTGCTTTTCGAGAAAAATGCGTCTAATGTTCGTGACTGGTGAGTGCCATACGCGCACGTGTTATACTTTTTCTTCGGACATGAAATAAACCTACTTCCGTTTTCTTTTGGGACATGAGTATAGTTTCAATAGATTCAGTATAGGTACTACTATCATCCTCCGCTTAAGCCCGAAGATAACTGTTTTGACCCTGAATTAGACAAATTTGAAGATATCTCCAAAACTAGAACCGCCCTAGGGGACCTTTTATTGCGGACGCCCAGAAATATCTCTTTACACATAGTAATATAATTTCTATTGCGACTAAGCATTCAGTAAAAAAAATTCGTAATTGAAGTATTAAGGAACAATTTCTGTATCGAGGGTCTACTCACTGAGAAATTTCAGATTGATACGCGGAAAATCTTTAGAGAACTCTTAGAAATCTCAGCAATCTAGCATTCGTGTAGAAATCTTGGAAATATTTGGCTAAGTGTGGACAGAGATGACGTGGCGTGGAACATTCCGACCCACGCTCCTAGGCAGGGAACGAAGAGCCGACTGAATCCGAAAGCCGCCGAATTTAGCCGAGTCGCGGAGAGTCCCACGTCAGTTCTGATGGCAAGAAGGGTAGGAAATCTTCAAACTTCCAGCAATCTTAACGCAATCTTGGAAACCTCTATAAGAATTCAATACAGATTGCCGCATTCACAGTTTTAAGATTTGCAGATTTCGCAGTGAGTAGTCCCTCGTTCTGTACTAACCGATACGATTGCATTTACCGAAGCAACAGGCGAGTGAGCCCCAACACCGGTCACCATGACGTTTCTTGTTTCCATAACAAACACCGACAGCCTGTAAGTTATCCCGTAATTGAGCAATGACACAATCCGAAATTGTTGACCCTTCTAAATATTATTATTTTGAAGAAAAATTATTGGGCCTTAATTTAATGGTTTTTGTGGGAAAATACAAATTTCAGATGAAACACACCAATATAACATAAAGTTTAAAAAACAAATGGTAAATATTCTCTCAAATGCAATTATTTTTTATTAGACGATAAATACTAATATAAAAAAAGAGAAATTTGTTTAGAATAGTAAGGCTGTGACGCCACTTAACGGCCAAGCGACGTTCTGTTCCACGCTAAGTTACCTCTGTCGTTAATTCAGATTCCTTTAACAGTGGCACCATCTATTTGAAGAGATATCAACAAACAAATTTACCCAAATTCCTATTTTATCGACCGAAATAGAAACTTCAAATAGCCACAAAGTTTCTGCTCCATATATGAGCAAATATCTTAACTAAAACGCATTTAGTACCTGAGCTGTTCCGTTATCTATTGGCAGAGAAATCAGCTATTTTCAGATACCGTTACCAGGTAGGTAACTAGGTAGGTAGAGTACTCGCGCAAAGAATATTGTGCATGATTATGTGCGATTTTTTAGATCATGCTGCTAATGAGGTATGTAAATAAATAATATTCACAGCTAATAATTTTCATGTAAAAGGAAGGCTATTGTCATCATCAACATTATCTGACGTAACACAGCGCTAGTCATCCGCATAAAATTCTTTTGAAATAATTCCATCAACACCAACCCGGGTGTCGTGAAAAACGCTAACGAAACGAACTGCTCAAGTAAAGAAAGCAAAAGTTACTATTTTCCTTATCACGGTAATAATGCGATGTTGAAGCTTTTACGCGTGCACCCAACTTCACTGTGCGAGTTATTCTTGTAACATTAGACTCTACAGACGCATCACCGCAGATCTCTTCACTATCTCTCCTTTTTCCGGCTTTAGAATCCATAGTAAAAAATTCAAGAGCGCACCGTGCGTAGAGGGGCGGCTCGAAATAGTTGGGAACGGGTATACCCACGCATCAAAATCCTACCCCAGTTCCCTGGGGCCCAACCTTCGCTTAACCGGTCCCGGAATACACGGACGAACCGCACTCGCCCGGAGCACAGCAGGTTCCGATCTCCGAAGTGGCTGGCTCCAGATGCCCAGTCGCTACTTACACCTCGGTAGGCCAAGTTCACAGCATTCCCTATACCAATCAGACCGACGGGAAAAGCCGACATAGTTTAGAGCACTCTCAGTGGGCTGCGATCATCAGCAATCGTATGCTTGGTCTATGCGACGTATGGCCATGACGAATGAACTTAGAAACTTCCAGTATCCTTCTGAAACAAAGCATCCGATTGGTCAACCATTGGACCCTATCTTCTATCTTCCATTTCCAGCACATCGAGTCAGGTTCATCTCCGCCACACCGACGCAACTATCCTTATGGGCATCATGGATACCACGGTCGTGTTCATAGCAGCCGAAACGACTCACAAATTTTCGAGGTCGCACAGCACATAGTGCTACACGGCTCCCCATTCAAGAAATACGCTGTTGAATTCAGCTAGGAGCGGTCTTTGCACGACGCTTTCCAAACATACCAACCAATATGAACCAGACCTAGCATCCCTACTGTCATCTTTAACGTGCCTACATTACTAGGGGGGGGGGGTAAGCCAAAGGAATTTTATAGTAGTGGCAAACGTGCACCAACCTACAATTCCTTCAGTAGAAACATTCCAGACCAGCTCGTAGCCTCATCGCAGAAGTTACGCACCATGCAGTGCAAATACTAACTGGATGAGTTAACGAAGAGGAGGAATGGCTACTTTACCAACTTTTGGAGAGAGGGGCTTATAACTCAGAAATCCCAGATTGCTGAGCTGGAAGCTTTGAGAGAACTCTTTGAAGAACTCTTGGAACTCTCACACCTTCCTAATGCACACACTGCCTCGGTTAGACGAAATAACAGACGACTCGATCCGAACGCCGTCGGTACCCTGGTGGAAGTTTCAGACTCATTCGGAATCAAAATGATTCCGTCTGAGTCCGTCTGATTCCGAGAAATTGAATTCGTTTCATTCCATGCTAATGCGAAATCTGTTTCGGAATCATTCCGAATCCAGCCCATTTGAGTCAACTATGATTTTTATAAATTCAATCCGAATCAGTCTGTTTTATTCCGAATTTCATTCTGAATGTGTCCGACTGACTCGACAGGAACTTCGTTATCATTCCATTCCGAATCCAGGGTGGGCACTCAACCGGGAGAATAGGGAAAAAGCTGGGGGAAACTTGGAGCGGGAGAAAACCGGTATAAAGCCGGGAGAAAAATATTGCACCAGGAGATTTCTCGTATTTCATGATTCGCGCTTTTGTGAGTTTTGAGTAAAAATGATTTTTTTTAGAGCAATTACATTTCTGAGTAGAAAAATCTGTCCAGTCTTTTTGAATGTCACTTGATGCTACATTATATGATACTTATCAGTAATATATTTATCGTCTTTAAAATTTCTATAATTTTAACTTAAAATTATGGTTTTGAATGCGCAATTTTAAAACAGTTTAATCTTTAAGGCCTGGAAACTAAATTTTTTCTTACATTATTTATTAGATTAATTTTGTAGGTTTGGAATGTTAAATTTAACAATATTTTAGTTTCAAATTCAAACACAGTCCAAGCTCCGAGCATGGCCGTTTTCGGGGCTGTAGGGGAGTATAATTCTAAGAAGCCATAAACCCCCACTCTAAGCGCGGTCCCGCTCGACTGCTTGGAGCGTCAGCTATGAAATGCATCGATCGCGACCGACGCTAAAGTGGTGGTGGTAGCGCTCGAGCGAGAAATCGGATAAGCGGACATGCTCGGGGCGGCCATGATCGGAGCTTGGACTGTATTAAAAGTGTCAGGACAATTTCGCAATTAAATATTTTAAAATTTCATATTAAAAGCCTTGAAAGTCATTTTTGAATTTAATAATTTTAGATGTAAATATAAAGCAATTTCTAATTGAAAAGCTTAAAGTGGTACGATTTCAAAAATTGTAATCATATTACAGCAATCAACTTCGCGACGCCTGGGTCTTCTTAGCTTGAACTGATCTCGTATCGAAACCTTTGTCACGTTTCTTTGCGAAATCTGCAAGCAATTTTTCCATAAATTGCTCGCTCAGTTTCAATTTTTCAAAACCATTTTTTTCATTTTTAATGTAATATCTTAAAATTGTCCGATTTTTAGTTAAAGATTTAAATAAATAAATCATTTGAAATTAAAAAATATTTTATTAGAAGATTTCCAGAACGTATAATAATTCTAAAGGAAGATTTTACCTTAAAAAATTAAAAATTAAGTTTAAAATGTAATAAGATAGAAATCAAACTTTCTGGAATTGATCCATCAGTGATTGAATAATTTCGGTAATTTCAAATCATTACGATTTTAGAGTTCTCATTGTTCTGAATTTTCATGTTGACCGCTAAATTTTTTTATTTTTCTCTCTCATATGTTTTATTTTGCAATTAAAATTGAATTGGTTGAATTTTGGACGATATATTTAGCAAATTAAAAGTTAATATTTAAATTGATTATATGATTCAACTTCAACAGATTACTTGCAAAAAAGTTTGCTGATGCTTATCGAGTATATTTTTTACCGAACCGGGAGAAATCGCGAATATTTACCGGGAGAACCGGAAAAAACCCGGGAGCCAAAAACTAAAAAAATAATGGCCACTCTGGAATCAATCCGGGTGAATCCGATCTTTTCAGAGGAGTTCATTCCGAATGAGTCTGACTGACTCCGTAGCAGTTTCTGTAAGATTTCAGTCTGAATCAATCAGCATTTTGCTACAAAACTAATTCTTAATCAATCCCAATGATTAGTAATTCTGAAAACAAATCCAGATTAGCACCCGCTCCCGGCGACATCCCGCGGTTGTCCTTATGACAAACTTTAAATTATATATATTTAAGTTTGTCATGAGGACAACCGCAGGACTTCGCTGGGAGCAGGCGCTAAGCTGAAAAATTGCACCCGCTCCCAGCGAAATCGCGGTAAAATTTCAGCTGCAACCACGTCTCACGACCGTGAGATAGGTGGTTACAGTCTGCGACGAATTCAATAAGATGATCCGGCAAAAGTCTCGTGCACCCTGAGGACACGGAGCGACCCAAGGACGACCGCCTTCTGCATTTTCCCCTCAAGAGTCTTAGCATTATCTTGACACGCAGGGATGCTTTTCGGGCTATTAAACAGTCAGACCTTGGGACCTCCAAGAGCACCGATGATCCAGACGATTAGCTTAACGGAATATTTCAAGTATAGCCGTCGCAACTCCCTTATAAGTTCTTTATACCTCTCTTTCTTTTCATTCTCCTTGGCTATAACGAACATAGTTCGTTTCTCGAAGTCAAGAAGAACAATGTCAGGCCTCGAATGCGCAACAGAAACAATTGTCGAGAATATGAAGTTCCAGTATATCCGACACTTCTCATTCTCGACAATTGACTTTATTTCCCTAGGAGCGTTTAGCGGAGCGGCATTTGTGCTGATGCCGTAAGAGTGACAGAGATGGTAATAAAGCACTCTTAGTGCCGCATTGTGCCTTTGGATGTAGGTCGTTCCCGCATGAATTGGACAAACAGATAGTATGTGTCCTAGATGCTCGGGGTGTGCATGACACGCTCTGCAGCTATCATCTGGAATGTCTTGGCTCAAAATGTGGCGACGGTATGCTAGACTGGAAATGACACCGTCTTGGCATGCCAAAATGAAACCCTTCGTGCCCGAGTTCAATCCCGCTGATTTAAGGAAAGCAAACGTTAGCTCATACGACATTGACAGATCCTCCACATTTCTTTGGAAGATGCCGTGTATCTTCTTCTTTTCGAGGAGCTATTCGAGGAAGTTTTTCTCCTGTGCTTTCTCAATCCGGGCCTTCAGGAGTGAGTACTTGAGATGGATAAGATTTGATGCACTTTGCTCATCCCTGAGGTTGAAGTCAAGGCCGAGTGTTTCCGCAGCCTCCTCTTCTGCTTTGTAGAGAAACGCCTCTTTGCCCACTACTTCGTGTTTTCTGACCATTTTAAGAAGAGGGTCTTGTCCATTTGCGACTATACGTGCTGTACCCAGAATAATCCTTTTGTGAAGACATTCAGGATTCAGTATTCCGCGACCACCTTGACGGCGTGACATGTAAAGTCGCGGAACAGAAGATTTAAGGTGCATGCTTTTGTTCATGTGCATAACCTTTCGGGACCCGATATCGACGGATCTGAGCTCATCCTTCGTCAATGGAACCACTCCAGAAGATACTTTTTTCCTCGTCGACAGTTCGGAAAACCAAATCCGTCGAATGAGACGTTTGTATCTGCATCGGAGAGTATCCTTTATAGATGTCACGTCCTGAATGCGGCTCTGTGGCACGCCCAGGTATGTATAGGTCTCTCCAGCGCCAAGGTGTCGTATAGCGCTTCTGTCGACGAGCTCAGGGTCTTCCGGGA
>CAKNWT010323379.1:0-13300 GCA_932066315.1 Andricus coriarius
TATTTTATTTGTTTGAAAATTCATTTTTTCGGGTTGAAAATTAATTTTTTTTATCTGCAAATTTAGCTATTCCATTTTTTGCTGAAAAGTTGTTGTTTATAACTTAAAAATTTAACTATTTGGTACAAAATTCATATATTTGGTTGAAAATTCGTTTTTTGGTAAGAAAATTAACTTTTTTGTTGAAAACTCATATTTTTGGTTGAAAATTCAACTACGTGTTTAAAAATTAAATGATATTGATGAAAATGTAACTATTTGTTAGAAAATATATCTACTCGGTTGAAAATTCAAATTTCTTGTTTAAAATTCCACTACTTGGTTGAAAGTTGAACTACTTTGTTAAAGATGCATTTTTGTGCGCTAAAAATTAATTTTTTAAGTCTAAAAATGTAACTATTCCATTTTTGGTTAAAAATTTGTCGTTTATAGCAAGAAAATTTAACTATATGGTAGAAAATTCATGTATTTTGTTGAAAATTCGTTTATTAAAGATAGAAAATTAATCTTGTTTCTTGAAAATTCATGTTGTTGATTGAGGATTGAAGTACTCGGTTAAAAATTCGTCTTTTTTTATTGCTTTCAACTGGTTGACAATTTTTCTTTCGTTCAAAATTAATTTTTTAAACTGGAAATTTGATGATTCCATTCTTAGTTCTAAAAATGTCATTTTTAGTTGAAAATTAAACTATTTGGTTTAAAATTCATCTATCTTGATTGAAAATTCATCTATTTGGTTGAGGATTCAACTGTTTTTTTAGCATACTGCTTTTTTGTTTAATTCAACTGTTTAAAAATTCTATAATTTGGTGGCAAATGCATCTTTGTAGGTTGAAAATATAACTATTTTGATAAAATCATCTTTTTAAATAAAAAATTCAACTATTTTGTTAAAAATTCGTTCTTTTGGATTGAAAATTCATCTTTTATGATTGAAAAGCCATTTTACAACCTTGGAACAAAAAAGTTGAAAAAATTCCATGAAATCTCATGATTACTCATTTCATAGTATTTTATCAAAAGTATTTCTTTCAGCAAAACATGCTTTAATTTTTCCAAAATTTTTGTTTTAACTTTAAACATGTTGCACTATGCAAGAAAACATTTTTACAACAATGGTGATAAGTTGGTGCGATTCTATGGAACTTTACCTTAAAACTGATCATAAGAGCTATGACAAATGTTTATTATATTAGATTTCAATAAAATTTTGCAGAAAACATTGAGATTTGCACTATTTTTGCAATATCTTATGAAAAGAATGACAAAATGACTTCATCCTTGCTCATTTTTTGAGAATATCAATGTCTTTCAACCTATTTAAGAGAAAGGAATGTACCTCACATATATTTAACATTAAAATAACTTAAGCAATCATTGATAAACAGGATTTTTAGTTTGCAATTGAGGATAAGTATGGCACGTGTAAATAAATAATTGCAAAATTAAAAAAAAAATCCTTAAATTGGTCGGGGAAAAAATTTGAGCGGGAAAAAGACCTGGAATTTCGAATTGGATGATCACTAGACACCCTGATTATTATTTATTATATTACGGTCCATTAAATGTTTAAAACAAATTTCAGACAAAAAGTTACACAGGTCGTACTTTGTAACCGATTAACATTTTGTTTTCAAACTAAAGCTGATTAAATTTCAAAGAGATCTATCGAAGCCGATTAAAAAAACGTCACTAATTTGATGTACCTGAATTCCCGAACGTTCAAATGAACGAAATATTTTTCGCCACTTCTATTTCACCAATAAGTATTGTTCCAATTGCAATTTTAAATATGCATTATAATTCTGTTTCAATAATAAATCATTTCCAATATAAATAAACAAACATTTGAGCACTTTTTCTGGTTAACAAAGTCATCAGTAAAAAATTTCGTTCATTTGAACGTTCAGAACTTCAAGCACATACTAATTTATTATTTAAATTGAAAAATGACAAAATTACCATAAATTTTTATATTTGTACTACCTACATTGCTCTGTTTATTTTAATTTCATCAAAGAAACAAATCATTAATAAACTTACTTTTGATGAATATACATTTTCATTATAGATTAAATTTCTTCATTTCTTTAATTTTAATAAACAAATTAGTGGATAAAACTGGAATCTGCTGCATTTTCAGTGTTTGAATTTATCATTTATACTGATTGCGTCGTTGAATAACGTAAAATTAATAACTAAGCATGACCGTGAATTATACGAGAACCATTGTCATTGTTATAAATAAATTTACTTATATCGCATTTATGAATAAAGCCAATTTTTCTTTTCTGTGAGATCAATTCTTTTCATCTCAAGAATCATATCCCGACACAGGAGAATGCCATTCATTAATAATTTTTTTGTCATAAGCAATTTTTATAAACAAATTAATTTATATCGCATTTTGAACATAGATATTTTTTATTTGGCGTTGAGTCATTTTTCTTTATCTCAAAAATAATATCTTGCCATTTAACAACAATTTTTACTTTTATAAATCCGTGGAGTTACTTCTATTCATTTCAAGATCATCACATAAAAGATTGTTGTTTGACCGGGTATAGTAGTAATAATCATATCTTATTCATCCTTACATCCAACTCTGAATTCGCTTATAAGATTTGTTAGTAAGAGTAATAATTATGTTGTTTAATGGAAACATATGGTGTCAGGATATTATTCTTGAGATGAAAAGAAGTGACTCCACACGGATGAATAATTTTCTATGTTAAAAAATGCGAAATAAGTGATGTTGTTTAAAAACATTGTTTATAACAATAGAAATTGTTTTTGCATGTTAATCTCTTGTGTCAACATATTATCCTTGAGATAAAAAGAAATGATCCCGCAGTAAAAAAAAGTCTGTATTCAAAAATGTGATATAAGTGAACTTTTATATAGCAATTATAACAATGACAATTGTTCTCATTTAGTTATCGGTCATAATCAGTTATTGCTTTTACGTAATTCAACGACGAAATGAGTATAACTAATGCATTAAAACACCGAAAATGCGGCAGATGCTAGTTGTATCCACTGATTTGTTAGTAACACTTCAAGAAATGAATAAATTTAATCTCTGATGAAAATTTTTTTCATGGTGAGTGGGTCAAAATAAAAAAGTTTAAATAGGTCAATCAAAATGTTTCGAATCATGGAGCCTCTTCTATTCTTACATGAACTTTGAATTATATTAATGAAAAAAATTTTTCTGTTTAAAACAGATATTTCAAATCACATAAATGACCGTAACCTCCGTACTCTTCAATACATTCGGTTAATACTATAGGTCAATCGATTTGTCTCGAATCAAGGAATCGTTTCCGTTCTTACATAAATTTTGAATTATATTAATTGAAAAAAATTAACTATAAAAAAGCGATTTTTCAAATATTATAAAGTGCTAAAAAAAAGGTAATAAATATTTTTAGAAATCCTTTGGTTAGTTTTGAAAATTAATGGTGAAAATAAGCCATTCCATCAATTTATTTGCAACCGTCTCAGAATATTATATTTGACATTTTTTAATTAAAGAATTTTTTCGAAATTGATACCATTCCAAAGCTTCCTCTCTATAAGGAAACAAAAATTATGATTTTTTATCATTTTGCAATCGTTTGAACAAAAAATTCCACTTCTTCCTCACTGTGAGATGTGACACTGTAAAATGTATAGATTTTTTCAAGCACTTCAGAAAATTCTAGTCGATATTAAAGAAAAATAAATAAGAAATCTAAACAAATTCTGACTAAAGTAAAGTTTTTTTTTCAGACAAAGTGAAAAAAGGATTTTCTGATGATGGAAGGTTTCTCAGCGACAAATACAGAAGCGTATACAGTCTTCATATAAACAATGAAAAAATATCTCCCACGGATATTTTCAGGATGTGTTTCCATTCTGCTTTTTTAATGTATGCTTTGACTACTCGTAGTAATCTATTTGGAATTCCATCGTCCGATATTTCATGGATTAAAATGGCTAAAAATATAAATATCAAGTTCATTGGAGGGTTAATTATTCATCATTTACAAATTTTAAATAAAAGCTTTCGTGCGGTAAGGAATTGATTATTTTGTTTATCATGGCTGTTTTTGTTTATTAGGGCTGTTTATTTTTTGTGAAAGGTTGAAAATGGAAATGTTAAGAGATGAATCCTCCTGTATTTTATCGTAGGTTACAAAAAAATACCTCGTCAATGGAGGAAGATATTCGATCAAATTTGGACGTTTCTACCGATAGGTCTGTAAGTTTTAAAAGTTGAACAAAAATTAAACAAAAAAGTTTTTTCCTTGTGAAGACAACTAAATCGTATCTGCGTCTTCTTTTTTGAATTCATCTCACTTCAAGTTTTAAAACTTCAAAAATCGCTACTTCAGAATCGATTAAAAATTTTCAACCGTCATAAAAAATCAACCCTATTATCTGCAGAAAATAAACAACAGAAGAAAATAAACTTTGTTGTTTCTAGATTAGAGAAATATTTGACAATGAAATCACCGCTCGTGGTTACGGAATTTATCCATTTTTATCCATCCTGAATCACAGTTGCGATCCAAGTGTTTTTCGAATTTATCATCCAGAACATGCAATTGCTCGCATTATACAACCAATTAAAAAAGACCAACCAGTATTTGAATGTTACGGTCCATGTTACGAAGCATTGGAAAAAAATATGAGACAGAAAATTCTGGACCTTCATTTCGGACTCAAATGCAATTGTGTGGCTTGCATAAATGATTGGCCAGTTTTGGAAAATTTAGTGGGAATAGTAAGCTGAGTTTCTTACATAAAATTAATTAAAAATGTAAATAGATCACCTTTCTTTTTTAAATATAACTTGATTCATTTTCAGAATGCATCTTTGCCGAAACTGGATGTAAATCTCGAAAAGGTCGTGCAGAAATTACATAAAATGTTTTATAAATACGCCCTTTATGATGATGTGACCATAAATTTGTACACATTGCGAAAAGTCCTGAAAATGAACGCGACAATTTGGAAGTACGCTACCAAACCATGTAAGGAGTGCAGCATGGCAACATCTCTACTCAAAAACATGTTTAACCATTTAGGTAACAGATTCGACATTCCAAATGTTCAAGACGCGAAATAAGAGGTATTTACCATTTTTCCAAAACTCGTTATTTCGGGAAAGATGTTTTCTTTTTGTATTATTCTTAATTTTTCGTTGTCCCAAAGTTTTTCTTCAGTACGTAATATTTATGAGATTTAAAATTTGGTTATTTGTTTCTGAAAATATTAAAAAAAGAATCTTAATTTTTACTTAATATATCTTTTATTTAGTCAATAATGATTGTAGTAAAATACGAATCGGCATCTTAAATGTTACGTAGTATTTCATCTTCTTATATACAGTCTTTCGCAATTTTATACGCATTAAAACATAAGTACAAATTACATTTAAAAACGAAAACTACTTAAAAACCCGTTTTGTAAAATACTTCAATGATTTAAAAAATGTAAGCGAAATTCTCGCAATTCGACAATAAACTTATTAGTGGTAAGAGTAAAAGTAGTGTGAGTGAGTGGAAACTTGAAGCCGAACTTGGTTCAGACGGTAGTTCAGGTAGTTTTTCGGGAGTTTTAAAAGTGATTCTCCATTCGACTCCCGGGTAAACGGGACTTTCGGTTTTTAGATAATCTTCTACTACTTCATCTGTAGTTGCCCCTGTAAACACGAAAAAAGATTTTTATAACAATTTCTAGTTAATTGTAATACTTTCCTTAATATAAGTCGAGTTTAATGTTTATTTTCATGTAAGTTTAAGTAATAATCTTTCTTACCAAGGGATATGTATTTTAGATCCTTGAGCATGTCATAATTATCTCCACCTCGGGAGAGAAAATCAGTCAGTAAAACAGTATAGGTTGCATTTTTTTGTAAATCACTGTATGATGGTGTTTTACAAGCAGCGCATAGCACTTTTACTGAAACTACTTTTGACATGTATTCTTTGCTAAGATCGTAAACCACCTGGA
The DNA here is from genome assembly GCA_932066315.1 of Andricus coriarius. Taxonomy (NCBI): domain Eukaryota; kingdom Metazoa; phylum Arthropoda; class Insecta; order Hymenoptera; family Cynipidae; genus Andricus; species Andricus coriarius. The sequence continues at coordinate 6,004 of CAKNWT010323379.1, forward strand.
AAAAAGAATGGTTTAATTATTATTTCTAGAGCTGCTGATAATACGGAAATGTTTTTTTTAGTTGGTTCATAAATTTGCAAAAATAAAATAAATTATTTATATCTTCGGAAAAGATTTAGTATAGAAAAAATTGTTGTTCATGAAATAGTTGAAAAATCAATCTGTGAAAATATATTTTTTTCTTCTCACCTGGAGTCCTGAAACTTGAAGAAAGCCTCCATTTAAGTCAGATGTATTATTACTTAAAGTGAGGGTCTTCACACTAAATTCAAGAATTTCTAGCAATTTTTCCCCGCTCATGTCGGTTTTGATGAGAACATTTCCGAAAGGCAAAACATCTTTTACGTCGGCTAATGTTATCTAAAATCAATACAGATTAAATTTTTATTTAACAAAATAAATCAGTGAAAATTAAAAAAAGGCTTTAAAGAAAAATGTTAGACCTGATCATTATTTTCTCTCGTTATGGAATTTCTGATACTTCCTCCATTGTGCACAGCAATTGCAGCATCTGTCCAACCATTCAAACCATCGTAGTCTTTAACATTCTGTAAAATATTCATAAATTATATTTCTCAAAATTGATTTATTGCTGATAATGTTTATATTGATGATAATGTTTAAATTAAATTATTTTTTTATTTGAATATTTAATTTTAAAATACCTACATATTTTATCATGGCGTCGGTTATCAAATTTCCAAGATTGCACTCTTCTCTTCTACAAAATTTAGAGTCTCCGTTAAGAAATACTTTCGTAGAACCGACAATTTTAGTTTTTATTGATTCGATTTCTGGTCTCCACTTGTCGAGTTCTGTTAACACATCTTTTGCCTGAAATAATTACTTAGTGTCAGAAAAATATTTAAGGAAATTCATTTTCTTAATTAAAAAAATATATTTTAAGTAAACGAAAATACTTTCAAGGCATGTTTTAATTTTGGCACTGACTAGTATTACGGAATTTGCCGTGATATTAACCCTGAACGAGCTGGAAAAGGATTTCAACAAAGTAGGAAAAATTTCGGAAAAAATTTGGGAATTTATTTTAAAGTTAGGGAAGAATCCGTAAAAGTTCGAGAATTCAAATAAAGTTAGGGATTTTTTTCCTAACAAACTGTAGGTACAATTCAGTTCTGTTGAATGGATTTCTTCAAATACCCATTTTTTAATATAGTAGGGGAAAACTCCCTACAGTGGATAATCATTAATGGAGAGCACAAATAAGAGAAAAGTAATTAATTTTTATTTTTATTTTTTTAGCACGTATAGTGTTTTGATTATTAATTAAATCTAATTAATCATTTTATATACGTTAGTATTTTTAATTAATTATTATCCACTGTAGGGAGGTTTCCCCTAATCAAATTTCGAATTTGAATTTGAGTTAAATTTTCTTCTGAGCATTTGAGCGTAGTAATATTTTTTTCTTCCTTTCAGCATCAATGTTTCTTGAAATTATTATTGTGTATTGAAAAAAACAAGCGCGATATCGTCACACTAAATTTTTATTTTTTCAAAATTAAACAATTTTTTGGTATCAAACATTTATTATTGTCATTCAGCGTCCCCATACCTCAGGAGCGAATTTTTATTTTTGTAAAAAATTGAAAATTCGATTTTTAATTTCTACTAAAAGCCAATTTTTTAAAACCAATGAAATTGTAACAACCAAAATTCTTGCACAATTTATCCTGAATTGGCTAAGTTTTTTAGATAAAATATTTTTCACCCCCATTCAGAATTTCAATATTTCGGGAGACAAGTTTAATTTCTATTGAAACTGCTGATTTTATATTTTTTTATCCCAATCCGCAGCCGAGCCTGTTTTAATTTGTACTTTTAATACTAAAAGTGGAAAATTCGGTTTGTTTTTCGAATATTTTAAGAAATATTCCTTATGAAAGTATAAGAAAATTTCTTGAAAGGATAAGAAAAATTTCCATTTTCATATGGTTTTGTTAATTCCCTAACATTCTCGAATTATTCTTAATTTTGTCGTCAATAGTTCCAATCATTCAGAACTTTTTCCGAAAATTAGGGAAAATTACCTGTTTTTCGGGAAAAATTATTTTTCTTAACAAAATTTCGGAATATTCCATGTCGAAGGAAAGGGAAAATTTCCAAAAAATTTCACTTCTTACAAATAATATCCAGCAGGTTGAAACATTTAAGAAAATTTGTTTATTTTTTATTCATAAATGAATAGGGGGCATTTATGAATTACGTGACGCCTGGGAGGTGGGAGAGGGGTGGTCTAGCCTAGTGTCACATAATGGCGAAAAACTACAGGGAAAAGTCGAAAAAAACGTTACATAGGGGGAGGGGGGTCAAAATTGTCGGAAAATTTCGTAACGTAATTTATGGATGGCCCCTAGGTGAAAGTGGTAGTTCAACATCACAAATATTTGGAGAATTTATTTTTAAATTTTTTGTCGAAACGTACCTAAAAACAATGCTTGGTTACCATTTTTGAAAAATACAAATAAATTGTTAATGTTGTAATCATATTTAGTAAACAAATACATATTTCAATCACTTCTCGCTCTAAAGAGTTCGTTCATTTATCAGCATTAATTGAAAATTTGTCAATAATAAATAATATGTACGATTTCTTAATACCTGATAACAATTGTTAATTGTTTATATAAATTTGAATACATTTTCAAATTATTTGGCTACATTCTTTTCTTTTGTTACTTCATTAAAGAACAATATTGTTTATTTTATAACAAATTGTATAAACAAATTCACAACTTGACTTCTTATGAACAAATAGAGGTCGTTTTTTTACGTAATCGACTGTCAGTGACTCAGAAAGGACTTTATTTATTAGGAGGATTTGTCAGGCGACAATATTTGTAAAATTTTAAAAATAAATTTGATAAACAAATATAGATTTTCGTCAATTTTCTACTGACAGATTTAGTTTTTTTAAAACGGAATTTAGCTCTTAATAACTTGGCAACATACCTTTTTTATGTTATTTTATCTATGATGCAAACTCTTCAAAAATTAAATAAGAAAGATATATTGCCAATTTATTTAGAGTTGATTTCGTTTTGAAAACAGGAAATCTGCCAGCTGAAAATTAACGAAAATCTGTATTTGTTTAACAAAGTTATTTAAACAATTAACAAATATTGTCGCCTGATAAAGTGTCTTGATAAATAAAGTCCTTTCTGTGTCAATGGTATTCAATATCGTCAAAAAAAAGGACACCCATTCGTTGACAAGTAGTTAACTTGTGAATTATTTTATAAAATGGTTTACAAAATAAACAATTATGGTTCGTTAATGAAGTAACATAAGTGAAAAATTTTGCCAAGTAATTTAAAAGTGATTCCGTTAAAGAAAGGAAATCTGCCGGTTGAAAATTGGCGAATATCTGTATTTGTTTATCAAAATTATTTAAACAATTAACAGTTGTTATCAGTTATTTAAAAATCGTACATATTAATTATTTTCGACGAATTTTTTATCAATTCTGTCATAAGAGGGATGTCTTCAGATTAAGAAATGATTAAAACATGTATTTGTTTATAAAACTGGTTCATAACATTAACAATTATTTTGGATTTAAAAAAAATGGTAACTAAACATTGTTTCTACGCATATTCGGAATAAAAAATAAAATAAACTCTCGAAATATTTTGAATGTTGAATTAGCACTTACACTCATTAATTTATTAATTAAAAAAAATACATAAAAAATCTTGAATGTTGTAACCTACTGGATATTGTTTTTAAGGAGTGTTTCAACTGATTTATTTTTAGTTTTAGTTAGTTTTTTCAATAATTTTTTTTCGATTCAGTTTTACGTAAATACGAGTAGTTTCAATAAAATGTAAGTGTTAATTTTTTTAAAATTTAATTTGATTAAAATTGTAAGCTCTAGACTAATATGTCCAGAAAAATTTTGTTTGTCCCACTGTACGTCCTGTTAACTTTTTAGAATTTATTTTCTTGCACCCTTTCCAGTACTGAAACTATAAATTTCAATTAATAAATACCTCAATTAATAAAGTGATCAGGTCAATAAAGACCTCACAAGAATTTTATTCTTTTGTAGAATTTCGGACCTATTTGTCAATAACATTGAAGCAATTTTAAGGAATGAACAAATTTTTAACTTCAAATTTGTACATGGTAAAAATAAAAAATTAAAAAAATTAATTTTTTTGTCCTAAAACATCCTAACAAAAGCCTTGAATACTTGTTTTAAAATAAGTTCAAACGTAGTAAATAAGTTTTTATTAAAAGAAATAAAATTGAGGGGTAGCGGTTCGAAAAATTCAAAATTTTGATTCCTATAACGGGCAACGGATCTCACCTGTTCAATTTTTGCATCCACTAAAATAGGATTGCCCTTGATAAACGAAATCTCTCCATATTTATCAAACTTGACAGTTAGATTTCCAAGATATTTAGTATAAGCATAAGCTTGTACAACGTAAACTTTTCTGCCACTCTTTTGAACAATTTCCGTTGGATAAAGTCCTTCCGGAATTTCAGAGTCGGGTTTCTCTCCACTATAAAGGAAAGTATTGCTATGGCCTCCAATAACTAAATCAATATCCTCGACTTCCTTTGCTATCTTTTCATCCACATCGTATCCGGAATGTCCCACGGCAATGAGAATTTTGACACCCTGAGCTTTGAGCTTTTTGGCCTCTTCTCGAATAACTTTCACCTCGTCCAAGAACTTAACATTGTCGGTAATTGCTATATTTTTCGTCAAGGGTGTCAAGTAGCCTATCACACCGATTTGTGTACCATTTACTTGTAAAATCGTTGAGTTCAAAAGTTTAGACGATTTTAAGGTAGGCTCGTTTGAAAGATCCAAGTTTGCTGTTACTATTGGAAATTGAGCTTCATTAATGAAAGGAACCAATCCTTTGACTCCATCGTCGAATTCGTGGTTTCCTAAACTCTGAAAAAATATAAATTTTGTTATTTTCAATGTGCAAGAGATTAGAATCTTTGATAAGAGAAGATTTTAATTGCTGAATATATTATTTATTGATTGAAAAAGTAATATTTAAAAAACTTTAAAGTAATAGTAATATACATATTTCAATTCTAATATGTATATTGTATACTGCTTTAAAATAAAAATCTCCTTCTTTCACTTTTAAAAATAATTTGAGTAGAGCCAATAAAAAGTTCAAAGCGACCAGAGCTGAAATGTTCAGGTTTCATGTTTAAATACGTAGCTACGAGCTTACAACTAGAATGAAATGCGACGGAAATTTCAAAAGTTTTTACAAATATATAAAAATATTGATGAAAAGATTTTAAAGTAAGGTAAAACTTTTGTATGATTTATCTGATTCTGTATCCAGTTTCTATATTTTTCATAATTCGAAATTTTAATTAATAACATTATAAAATGTTATACTCAATTTATTAATAGAATTGTGAAAAACCAAGAATTAAAACTAGTAATAAAATTTCTCATCAACCTCACAGAAAAATTAAAATGTTGCAAACATCTCATAAATAAATTACCGTCTCTTTGCAAAACATTGTTATATAAGTTTTATTTTAATCTTGTCTTTTTCAGTGGCCTTGAAATGCAATATTTAAAAATGTGTCAAGTGTTAAGATATAGACGTACACGTAGATAACGAAACACATAAAAATGTTTAAACAGCTGAAACAATTTAATTGTAGACAAAACTACACTACTTTGTGGCATATTTGAGCATTTTTATGTCGAATCATCTGAAGTATCTCATCTATTATTAGTAATTTTGATAAAAAATCTAGTATCCGTTCTCTTAGGTGTTGAGAAAAAACACTAAAATAATTTTGGAAAAATTAAAAAAACTCTGAAGATATTCAAAATTGAAAATTTTTGTCCTTTTTTAAAACTTTGATAATTTTGGTCATATCAATTATATTAAGATGTATTTTTTAATTTATTCATAATAAAACGTAGTTTTGAAATTTTTTTTTAAGATTTTGAACATTTCAAAAACAAATACTTAAACAGATTTTTTGCAAAAAAATTTGATTTTCTTACATTTTTTTTATAGATGGCTTACAATGTGTTCTAAAAGTCCCCTAAATATAAAAATGGGATCTCCCTTAGTTTTCGAGAAATAATTAAAAATGTACGCCGAGATGAAGCGTACAACTTTCATTATTTCTCGAAAATTGAGAGAGATCCAATTTTTATATTTACAGGGCTTTTAGAGGACATTGTAAGCTATCTAGAAAAAATTGAAGAAAATCAAAGTTAAATTTTTTTTTCAAAAAATCTGTTTACAATTTTTTTTTTTAAATCCAAAAAGTTTGTGAAATTTTTTTATCAACAAGTATTCCTACCAAACTGCGTCTTATGAATAATTAAAAAAAAAACATCTGAGTATCATTAAAATCACCAATGTTCTGGGTGTTAAAAGAAAGAATCAAAATTCTTAATTTTCATTATCTCCTAAGGTTTTTGAATTTTTCGAAAATTATTTCAGGGTTTTTCTTTCAACGTCTAAAAGAACGAATACTAGGATTGCCATCAAAATTACTAACAATAGATGAAATTCTTCATATGATTTGACATGGAATTGCTCATTTATTAATTACTCGATATTAAAATACAATAAATAATCCAAGTATTAAAAAATGAAAATAGGTTCTACTGGCTTAAGCGTTTTTTTTATTATCTGATAAATAACTAGATAATTAATTTGAAATCTTACTATGGCATCTGGAGCAAGAATATTTAAAAATTTAGAGACTATTTTCCATTTGTGGACGCTGTACCAAATAGAACCTTGGTACGTATCACCAGCATTCAAGAAAATAGTATTAGAGCTGGAATTTCGGGCTTGTCGAATCAAAGTTGCCAGTCTAGCAAATCCTCCATAGCACTTCCCAGAAATTGCTTGTTCTTGTGAACATGACGTTGAGTATTTCGATGTCTCTTCAAATCTGAAAAAATTAATATTTGTTTTTCACAAGATATTTTTACTTTATTTAGAGAAGGTTTTCCTCTTTTCAAAAGCAAAGCATCTTTATAAGCCTTCTTATCAGTGATAACAATTTTCCTTCTGAAAGCGCGGTAAAATATTCGCTCATGAAATTATAAATACAAGCGTGGAATAGTGGTGCATTATCATAATCGTTCTGTCTACATTCTTGGCACTTACATTTTTGTTTCAAATTAAAAAATTCCATATGATTATATTAGAATATTCAAATTTATTAATATTATATTAATAATATATTCATTATTATTATAATTATATTATTAATAATAATATTAATTTATTAATGTATTAATTTAAATTAC
>CAKNWT010323382.1:0-17619 GCA_932066315.1 Andricus coriarius
TATCTTCTCTGGGAAGAGTTTTGGTGATTTTTAATCGCACGAAAGACGCTTGGGACTTGAGACAGGAATGTGAAGACGGTTCAGACTGCTAGAAACTACTCGCACTACGAACCGGAGCACACGGATTACCTCAGCGAAGCTTCTGCAGGGAGAGCAGATGGCCGATGAGGCATGGTTTATACCCAGGTTCCGTTCAAGGTCAGAGATATGCTGTCAAAGGATCTTCGAGATCACGGATCTTGGAAATATGGAAGAGACTTTCAGGCAGCAAATGGGGGTGGCAGTGGACCAGCTAAATCCGTAAGTCAGTCGGAGTCAAAGTTGCGAGGCATATATCCCTTGGTCAGGGATGTACGTAAAAGGAGCTTTGGCAAGGCTGTTGACCGGGGCCAAGTCTAGAATTCTCAGGTATGATTTCTGGTCAGGATCGTACAATTCTGAGTTTCTAGGCGGAGGCTGAGACCAAGGGCGGTCGGAGTCAGGGAAGTCTTGGACTGAGTTGTCACTGGTCACACTCTCAGTTGGCTAGGACCCCTGGCGAGGCTGGTGACCAGGGTAAAAAAGGGCGGTCGGAGTCAGGGTAGTCTTGGACTGAGTTGTCACTGGTCACACTCTCAGTTGGCTAGGACCCCTGGCGAGGCTGGTGACCAGGGTAAAAGAAAATGGCAGTCGAAGTCAGGTTAGTTTTGGACTGAGTAGTCACTGGTCACGCTCTCAGTTGGCTAGAACACCTGGCTAGGCTGGTGACCAGACTCCTTATTATCCTCTCCTTTTTCAATATCCCATTAAGATAGAATCTGGGATGCGATTGATACTCTGGTGGACCTGATCACTCCGCTTGGGGTGTCTGTTGCATCATAGTGCCTATCTACTTTTGAACCTTTTTCATTAAATGTAAAAGAAATTTCATTTGTTTGTTACAGTCTATTGGCAAACCGTCGAGAATAAGGTCGAGGACGACCATATGGTCAGGGAGGCCGAATGAAGTGAATATTATATTGAAATCACTTCGATGCTAACTTGAGCTGAGGCAGAATGTTTCGAGGGATTGTAGAAGTCTTTGTATAAATATGTTGGTTAATGCTGGCGACTTGTAGCGATAAAGTCCCATAGTCGCCATAGAGTCGTAGACTAAACATTGGCGACTGTGGGGCCAACCCGGGGCCTAATATCTTGAGGGGAGGTGAACCAGAGTCAGTTTTGCTCTGGTTGTCGTTATAAGCAGTCGCATACTATTTTTATTCTGTTGAAAATACATTTTTGTTCAGCATTGTTGCATATTTGTACTCTCATAATTATAATAAATATAATGTTTTTTATAAGAAAAGATCTGGATTTATTTATCCTTACATTAAGCATATGAGATTTGTTAAACCTAAATGCTAAAGGACAGAAAATATGGCTGATGCTATTTGTTGAAATTCATCTCTTTGTCTTCACGCGCGAAAGAATCCAATATTTTCTCCAGCACGTTCGGCCAGTTTCAGGTCCCGAGTGCATCTCTGGATTTCCCTGGAACTCGCCGAACTCTGTCATCGGACTCTTTTATAAATATTTATCCCCATTTGAATCTCTGGAGACCGCCCACCTCACCCCGACTATCACCGCGAGTGACTCTCGCGTATTTGTTCTTGCAAATCTTTTATACGTTTCCTTGGTAGATTTGTATCCATAATGGTCTTTGGGTGCCTACTGCCTAGTTTCTTCTGCTCTCGATCCACTATATCTCGCCTCCCTTGCGTTCGACTATTTCTTCCCCTTCCTTGTATCTTGTACCACCCCCACTATTTTTCTACTTCTTTTTTTAGATGGTCGCAGCGACTTCTAACCATTTACATTGTTTGTGTCGTATATGATTCTCTTGAACTTGTAGAACATTTCTCTCGTACAATCTTCCCGACCTGCGTCCTATTCTCTGTCGTCAAACGTTTTTCGATTGCATTTGCTATGGTTTTTACGCTATTCGCATTTTTTGTTCGAGTGGAAATTTTCGGGATTCTTGAAATTCTTTAGATTGTACATAGAATCTTTGAAGTGACAACATTTTTTACAGAATCTTCTGTATTCTGAATACATTTGTAGGCAAAAGAAAATTTGGTATTTTCAACTGCTCCGAATTTTAAACTTTTGTACAAAATTCCCTGTTTATCGTGGGCCAACACTTTCTGAATTAATGAATTATTAACGATTTTATGGACATAACAATAATAATCGCATTTAAACTTGTTTGGGCATTATCTATTATATTTAATTAGTTTTCGCTCTAATATATAATTTTCTTAGTCTATTTTATTAAGGCTGACAGTTCCAAATCAAAAAGTGTTGACTTTTTAACAGTGTTTTGCATCTATCTTTACATTATGTTTCTTATTCACAAATTCTTCCGATAATTCGTCTTTAATCTTGAAAATGTTATTTTTCATGAAAGTTCCTGACGTCTATCATTTTTGCCATGGATACCAGTCAGAGTTTTTTGCCTGGCTCTTTTCTGTCACGAGGCCAGTAACAATAAACACCATCTGTCAAAACTTCATCTCTCCAAGTAGTTCCTGTCCCTGGGCTAACTCAACTGCTTAACTGTCGCGACTGGCAAATTGTTTGCGTTTATGACTTACGCAATTGATACTACATTGTACTTGGCGCATTTTGTAATTTTTTCGTCGTTCGGTTTATGTCGCATGTATTCATGTAATACAACAATGAATCCTCTTGAGGCGAGAGGCGCGAGGGCAAATACGAGCAGCGCTATTACTGCCTTTCCAAGAATAATAATAAGACGATGCGACGGGAAAAGCCGTGCCGCGAAGTTCTGAGAAACCGCGCGAGGTCGCGGGTTCATAACCATTAACCATTGCCACTGTAATCGTTGCTATAAGTATAATAGCGAGAAGGATTTTGCGTGAGGAATTCATTATTCAGATCCTGATAGTATCAGTTCATTCGAACGGAAAAGTGGTTGTATTTTAAGTACATACACCCCACGTTGAGAATTATTTGATTCACGTCCAACAACTTAAATATGCATAATTTTGTGTTCTTTCTTTTCTCAAAATTTTAAAATTTAAAGGACTAGAATATGAACGAACTTTGACTGATGTCTCAAATGTAGGTGTTAATTTAACCTGAGGGACAAATAATATAAATAAATATAATAATGAAGATCTCTTGTACAATAATTAAAATTTTCTCTTTCTCAATTAAAAATTTGTTTTAAATTTACATTTCTATTTTAAATTATTTTGTTTCCTCTCAGAGGATTTTATTTTTTTAGATGATGCCTTCACATTGGATTGGAGTTGGTATCGCTGGATTGGAAAACAATAAGCTTAGCTATTCAGCAGGTACATTGTACAATTGTGATTTAGTATCATGTCCCTTGGTGGGATTTAATTGTTAGCGTTAGCGATTTCGGCATGTCTTTAATCTCTGTAGAGACAAAGCTATTTGAGTACCACTGATTCGAAGCTCGCCTGGCCGCGCTTTTGGTTCAGACGCCCTTGAGGCTGATTATACGCCGCGGTCCTCCCCTCTGCTCTTACAGCTTTTCTCTTTCTCTTATTTTCCAGTGAGGTGCGCGTGCGTATGCGTAAACCTCTTTCAGGTAACCAGTACCAACACAACGTGAATTGATGCCATCACTCATCAGTTTATGACTGATGAGTGATGCGTATCGTGAACTTCTTGAATATTCCATGATAACTGCAAATGATGCAGTATCTTATTTGCATAATAATTCAGAGTTAAAGTCTTTTCATCTAATAATGTAAATGAAAAAAGTAATTTCCCTTCATTTTTATAAATTTGTCCCAAATTTAAAACCTAGTGAATTTTATAAAGTTTTATAGAAATCCAAAATTATTCTTGATTCAAAAAGGTCAGGCTTCTGTTTCTTTTGTTTGATTCACAGATATAATCTAAATTAAGCATGCGAACAAATATACAATCTAGTAACCTCTGAATTAAGATATTATTTTTACTTTAAAAGATCATTACCAAGTTCTATCTTGAAATTCCTAAATTTATGACGCCAAATTTTCAGCATTCCCAAAGTTAAATCTTGTATGAGTGTTGAAGTCATGGAATCCGGAAACGGGTAAAGAAATTTTCTTCTCATTGTTATTAAACGTCTTTATGGGTAACTGTCCAATTTTGAAAATCCTTTCCTGATAAGTTCCCGAAATCGAAGATCGCACCCTATGGTTTTAGGGTCATGAACCATATTATTATCCTTATGCTCAAATTCAAGAAAATACGACCATATTATATTAATGTGACATTTCGATCTCGTGTCACCGTCACCATTAAAAAGCGGAAGTATAATTTCATCCAAGAAGTAAAGAACACAGCTCGGAAATGAGAAACTGGTGCATATCGAACGTGCCTGTAGGGCTCACGGAATTTAGCCCAGATTTCTCTGAATAGAAGATCTAGATTAATGACTTTTGTTTGCGTACTCGAAGCGACATGGGGGTAGAAAAAAATCGCATAATGATCGCGTCCTCTTGAGTGTTCCCTGGTCACCAAACTTCTTACTTTCCAACAGTACGGTGAGGTAGTAGTAGCAGCTCTTCCGTTTCCGGCAGTGGAGCACCTCGTTAGGCAAGAGGCGGGCTCTTTGGCGCGTCCTCTCTCTCACAGACAAAAAAGACCAGCGCCCTTTGCCAAAACTGAAATGAAAATCTGTACCCATAATCCCGCATCGAGGGAAGTCCGCCCCAACGCTCGCAATGGCGCGCCGTCATGGCCACAGCAGTTTTCGTTTTCCAAGCAACGGCACTAGAACCGAAGACAAAACGAAAATGGTACAAATAAAGCTCGAATATAACACACCAAACCAGCATAGAGCCAGCAACTTTCTCCTCTCACCGCTCTTACTCGAAAGCACAATAATCCACACGCTCGCTTGAACGAGATGAAAAAGGAAGGCGAAAAACCAGGGTGGAATGGAAGTTGAGTGCCGGAACATAACATAAACATAACCATATACGGTCCTCTCCGATCCGCCTTGCCAAGAACTGTGAGCAGCCGCGAATCCCAGAGTCAGTGAATTAGTGGGTTAAAATTTCCGGTGAAAAGTTGACGGCAAACCCTGATGTCCAGACACTACTAGCTACCAACTTTCAACCATCTCCCGTCACAAGCATGACTTTTGGCAATCGCACTGGTGATAATGAAAGATTATTGCTAGGATAATTGTCTGAAATAACCTCTGGGTAGACAGGGAGTTACCAAATGATCGGGGTTCCCTTTCTTTCTAAAATGCAATTGTGAGTGCCAACTAGAATGTAGCTCTGCCTGTCAAGTTATTATTTTTTTTGTATTTGATTAAGAAACTGTCTTCCAAATCTTTAGGAAAGTGTCTATCAGATTTTCGAGTTATTCCGTAGAACCTAAGCCGAATTATTTGTTGACCTGCTAAATTTGTTGCTTAGACTGAACTATAACTATCTAACTGTCCAGAGTGAAGAGTAAAAATCTCACCCATTGAAAGAAATAATTCGATGGTACACGCATAATTCCGGTTATTCTAACTGTAATGTACTGTTCACTCAGTTATATGCATGCGGATTGGGCATTGTAGGCATATCATCATGGCCAGACCGAAAACACATTTATTTGTAAAGTATCCAAAATTGTATGCCTAGGTTACAGACTTGCGTAGCTGAATCTTTAATGTCAGAATTTGCGTGATTTATGTATACTGGAATGGCTGCCATAAATTAATGTGTAACCCAGTGTAGCATCGAGTGATTCGTTATCAATAAAAGTTATTCTAGTGAAATTTTTAAGAAAAATATGTTTAATTGAAGGAAATATTTATATTTTCACGGCCACTTGAATTCTTCAAAAATCAAGAGTTTGTAGTACGTTTCTGGGTAAAATTTATATTCCTCTCGCAAAAAAAAACACATCCTTCAATTTTCACTAAAAAAACTTTTGATTATGGATAGTTATTCCTAATTTGTTAATTAACGAATGCAAGACAGAACGTGTGACGAAGCGCACAAACTATACGGTCGCAGCCAAAAGTGTTGCATTGGTGTTCCTTGAGAAAATTGAATTCCCAAATCGAGCATAGAAATACGTGTGGTTGAGAGGGAAATATTTTATGATAAAATCTGTCAACAATTTTTAATCATTATTATATGGCAAATAATCCCCAAGCATTTATTTCAGTGACAAACATGGCGAAGAAAATGTATCACAAATTCAAGAATGTTGCAGACTTGTAGGATCCAACCTTAGGTAAAGATTATATCAAAGTACTTTAAGCAGATGAGGTTTCAACAGATGGTTGTAGAATAATGTAAACGAGAGCTATTCCACAGCACAGGTGGTCGAGATTTTGGTTTCTGGTTTTAATCAAAGCAATAATGTTTTCACTGCTGCTGGCAGCAAGCCAAATAGGATAATCCAAAACTGGGTTTAGTGTTGAAGATATTTAAGTATAATTATCATTACCTTAACTACAATCAGAGTTGATTAAAGTATGTGAGACAGATAAGAATACTGAAGCTAAGTGAAGCAAAGACGAGAAAAGACCTAAAACTTTCATCGGGAAGTTAGCAGCCTGATGTATATTTGAAAATATAACCAGCGGTAAACGTTTTTAAGAGTTATGATATGGCGCTGTTTTTTTGGAGAAGAGCTATCAGCACCATGCGTATTAAAAAAAAAAAATAACTCTCCGCAATTTTGACTTTTGAACAATAAACGAGTCCTAAATGAGCCCTGAATAAGCCACAATAATGATATTGCATCCTCTTTATCCTGTAAGCTGCTTTATCTTATAAAATTTACTTATAATTATCTTTATCCTACATTAAATTGTACTTTTCATTTATTGATCTATATGTAGCATTGACAAGTTTACTGAGATTCAAGTAGACGTGTGCGAAGAATCCAAAACTTCAGGTCGAGTCTGGTTAATTTTTATCGGATTGGGTGTTCTGGAACGTCTCCGAGTTTTCGAAGAGGTTCGTGCTCTCGAAACTTTTGGATTTTCGAACAGTTTTGAATACTTGCAACTTTTAGATAGTTTAAAGCTACTATTAACCCACTGTGCAATAGTAAAAACGTCACTTTTTGTGAACCTAACAAAATTGGGGGTTAAAGGCAAACAAAATTCAAAATATTTTGTTCTCTTGCTTACCCTAGTGTATACCTCATGAGGAAAAATGCAATAAAAATGCAATAAATTATTCCCTAAACGTTTCAAGAACCCGAAAACTTTCAAGCCTTCAATGAAACTCGAGCACTAACCGATCCGCTGAGGTTCATGGTTTTTGTGCACACCTATAGCCTCAAGGTTTATTAGAATATTAACTAGCATACTTTTGTTTTACTTACATAAACGTAATAAGAAAAAGTAGCAGATAACTTAATCTGATACTATTATAAATTCTAATATTCGGGAAGACGTGAGACCCATAAAAACCAGAAGCCGAAAGCTTCAACTCCTGCTCGCTGTAAAAAGAATTACCCGTAAGTTTCCCATCTGGATTCGTTAAAGCAGTTTGCCAGACGGTTGGACGTTGATCACTTTATAATTGAATGCGGGCTTACGCCTGGGTGGTTGCTTAATTTGGGTTCCAGCATCTTCCGTCCCGGGTGTTAAGGATACTTGAGACTGGTTATCGGATATTAATTTAATACACGATCTTGAGCCCCACCCATCTGCCAGCCACACGCTTAAGGGCACCGAACGCGTTGAGGGCGCCGTAGAAAGGAGTTCTAACTTCCTCACGTCTAAAGATCACATTGCCATGACAGAGAAGCTTGGATGGATCAATAGCCAGCCCGAGAGTGACAAAATTAAAAGGAGAGGGAAATCTCGCTGACGAAAAGCTGCAAGACTTTTCGTCTAACAAATGTGGAAAATACCTAGACTACGACCACAGGATGACGTTAATTAATATAGTCGCAGAAGGTTGGTGCAGATAGAGACCAAGAGATGAAGATGGTCCGAGAAAGGGTTGAGGTTTTATCATCTCCTTTTATCTTTCCTCTTTCGAGCTTCCTCTCTCTCTTCCTTTTACGACTCGATTCAGTTAAACTTTGAAATAACCCCTTAATGAGTCCACCGTGCTGGGTAGGTAGTTCTGATGCCAGCGAAGCTTCTCGTTACGTTTATCCACCTCTTGCCTTTTACCCTTTACCAGCTTTTTACCCTAGTCCTGCTTTTATACTTTTTCCACATTCTTGCTCCTTCTTCTTTTCCCTGCTGCTGTATTTCATCTGGAGTCAATGATTTTCAACCCCGCAACACTTTGTGAATACTCTTTGTTCCTTGTGAAGTATAAAGCACGTAAAGCACGATAAGACATATCTGCAGCCTATCAGTCTTTCCCCTTCGCGAAGTTGTGCGAGCATTGTCGAGTCTGACGAGCAATTTCTTCCTATCCTTCCAAGTTGTATAGTGTTATCAGAAAAAGGATTATACGCTGGCAAATATAGGGCACTGGCTTCGAGAATTCTTGTTGCAGAGAAATACCAGACAGTTTACAAGGTTGCAATTTATGGGCGTGGGGCCAAGCACTCCACGGACTGATTCCAAATGTCGCTTTCTAGTCTATGTCAAAGATTTTCTTTGGAAAAAAATAACTCATGAAATGCATCACATATTTGTGAATGACGGGCTAAAGTCAGAAATGTTATTTTATTATTTATTTACAAAAGAGGTATTATTCTCTCGGTCTATGTAAATATTACTTTAGATAATAATATCTTTATCTTACCCAACCTCACGAAATTGGGATTGGAAGCTCAACAAAACCGGAAAATGCATCAGTAGGGGGGTTTCAGCTGGAAAACCTATTCCTGTAATTTTATTCATAAAATTCAAATGTGTATAATCTGATTCATGCAGAGCAGACAAGTTTTATATGATTCATACACGTTTTAAAAGTTGAGAAACACTAGCTTTTCCTATGGGGCGTTTCATTCACAATTACTCCCCAGAGTCGGTCAGAGTGCTTATAGCCACTGTTGAGTCTGGCTCAAGTTAATTGGAGTACTCGATTTAATTAAGAAATTCTCATTGCATTTTGCATTTACGGAGTAAACTCCAATCACATTTGTTTTACTTGAACCTTATTGCATCAATTGATTGAACAATTTATGAAACTTCTTTTGTCGGACTTTCTGTATATTTAATCCGGACATTACTGTTATAAGCAATTAATAGCAATGAAACGTTTATTTTCGTCAATAATATAAGTTCTACAGAGTAAACGTAATTAAAAATATAGCTCAGTTGTTTAATTAAAAATTATTGCCAATAGAAGATAATGAGAGTCAATTTACTTTTGATATCCCGGCTAAAAATATTTGTGCTTGGGTTTGGCTTGGGTAAAGACCAATCCAAGGCAGTTTCAAGTCATTCTGTATGTCTAGCTAGTGAGACGGAACCATACTTATTTTGATGTCTCAGACCCTCTGAGGGTCATCACTAATCCGCTTCAAACTTTATATAATGTTTATATTATTTATATTCATGGTGTTTGTTTAGTCTGTAGTAATAAGTTTATTTGTCTGCAATAATTATTATTCTTTGGGTGACGAATCTAAAAATGCTGTCCATTTTTTCCTATCTCCAACAGTTCAGTAGATACTTCTAGAAAATGACAGTTTTAATCTTTTTCCGGAAAATTTTATATGCCTGCAGTTGTTGAGACAGACAGGTTCCACATTTTTTATTTAAAAATTAGTTATTAACAAATTACAAGTTTTATAGGTTGTAAAATTTTAAACCTCAGCAGATGTCAACTGCTTGGTCCTAACCTAGCTACCTGATTCCTGGAAACGGCAGGCCCTGTCGGTGGGGTCCATAATTTATGGAGGTCGCAGTATAATGGACAGTAAAATTTAGAAACGAAAACTCTTGAAATTTGGACCCTGGGAAATTTTAAAGCCACAAATTGCTAATATAATTTTCTTTAAAAGCGATTCGGTATATTTATCAAGGCAAGTCTTCGTGGGCTTGGCACAGTTTACAGCCATAAATGCGAGTGAAGTCCGGGTATCTCCAATGTCTAGCTGGTGAGACGGAGCTAGACATCACGGTCCTAGAGACATATTCGAGACATATCGAGACATTTCGAAGACACTCAAGCCAAAACCAAGCACAAATATTTTTACCCGGGATATTTTGTCCTTTTTCAGAATTTTATGAATTTGAAGTACGACATTCTGAAGTTCATGGTCGAGTAGAATTACAGTTTTAGAGTTGAAATGTGGAATTCGCATGTTTCGATAAACATACTTGGTGGTGTACTTGCGACGAGTAAGAATTCTGGGAACCAGAATTATCCGATGTATGTAATACGTCAAACACAGAAAGCCCATTAGGTACAGGTCTGCGTGCCACGAGGGGACCACGAACAATGCACTTCTCTTTCGAACAATCTACAGCTTTCTTATACTTTATTACGCTACCCAAACCGCATAATAACCTCTACTCTCACCATAAAAAATACACCAAATATTTATCCAATTTTCCTTGTTTTGGAATACAACAGTCAAAAATTCTGGTTACCGATCTAAAAAAAATTCCCTTATCTTTTTAATTTTTTAAAATTAAATATTCACTAACAGCTTCAACATTGAAAAAATGTTCTTTATAGTCTCTATGATTAAATAACAAAAATTAATGGTTAAGGCGTTACCATCAAAAGAAAAAATTGGAATGTTTTTTCTTAGAATGTACTAGTTAAGTAGGTGGTATTTCCATGAAGTCAATCAAATTGAATTTAGTTCTTCTCTTAAATGAGTTTTCTTACTTTTCTAACGTGTCTAACCATGTCTTGCGGTTAAGATTTGACTCACGTTTGAAACCGTCCTGAGAAAGTGCGATTGGATGACAATATCTAACATATTTTTTGAGTTCTGGAAAAATTAGGGGCGCATTATTAATAATATTTAGTCCTTGCGTTGTTCATAGAATTAGTTTACACCAGCCGTCAGATCTTTGTAAAGATTTAACGACTATTTTGAAAATTAAACGATTTTCTCAATTTTTAAGGCATTGGGGAAGTTGAGAGATTGAGAGGCCCTGTAAAATATTTTTCTAAATGCCCAAAAATAAGGAAAATAGTTTTTTTTTTAAATTAAATAACACAAAATGAGGGGATGAGACTTGAATAGAGAAAGAAGGATTTTTTTTGGACCACCCTAGTTGTAAGGGGTTCGCTCTATCGTTAAATTGTCGATTCTAAAATTAACTGATCCTACTATAGTATCGAGTGCTCTCTATTTTATGAGTTCATTGTAAACTGATATCCCCCAGGGAATTATTGTAGATTTCTGATGAAACGGTAGCTGAAATAATTCTTTTAAAGGTATTTATACAATTGTTGGAATAAAATTTGTTCTAAATTTTATTTTTCGTCGATGAGGGCCTTTTTCGAGTTACGTTTCACTTACTCCCTGCAAGTTGTCCCTCACAGGTTACAGGATGCGAGTCATTATTGCGTGCAACTATCCCATTAAGGAAAACGTCGTGTTGCAATCGCTAATATTTTAATGACTTAATGGCACGTGAATCCCGTTCCAGTTTGCATATTATCTGAACCTCTTCCCTCTTTTAAAGCAGAGAGAACTCTGACGAATTTCGTCCATCTGAGTCGAAACGCGGGCTAATATCGGGAATAGGATTCACCTTGCCTTTGGCTAGGAAGCGACAGATGGTTCGGAAAGTTTTCGCTCGCGAAACGAGCTTACGATTAACATTGGCGCTTTATTACCGCGAGCTTGTTTCCCCACTCCCCCTTTCTAACAGATTCAACTTTCTCGACAAGGTCTACCTCACTTTCTTTCTTTTCAGCCCTCCTCTTTTTTCTTCGGACCTCCTGTTCTTCGAGAAGTTATTTAACGGAGTAATAAGAAATGAAATCCGTGCAACAGATTTCCTTTCTCTGAAGGAGCACTACCTGGATAAAATTGCTCTTTGTAAACCACCTGTCGATGAAACTGGTGTTATGGTTTTATTATTTATAATATACATAATCGCTTTGAAAACGATTGAAAATTCCCAATTGTTTCGGAACGTACTGAATGTTTCATTTTCAACAGGAGAATTTTGAGTGTTTTAACATTAAAATTGTTAAAGGTCGTTTTTGGAATTTTATCAATTTTTAATTTGTATAATTTTTAATTATTCTTATTTTAAATACTTGGTTTAATGAAATTATTTTTCACAAAGCTAAGTTTAAATCATAAACTCTTTAAGAATTAAGAAAGATCCAAGTCACGTTCTACCACAAGCAACTATAAACGATCCTTATGCGTTCCTCGTTCGCGTTTCTGTTCAAAAATTATATTCACGGTCCATTTCGAATGTGTGTAATTTAAAACAATTACATTCTCAGCTCAAAGAGACGGTATTGGTGTTATGTGCAAATTGAGTTTCGCCGATTTCATCAAATCTCGACGTTTTCGGACTCACTACTTGAGAAAAAATGGATTTGATTTCGGCGTATGTCTGGCATCGTTGTCGTCGTTGTTGTTGTTATGATCTGCAAAGGCGGTTACGTTTGAAAGAATCTTCCGATTATAATTCCCTTTGGCAAATAGTTTTAAGGCCTGAAAAGAAAGGGCGAGTTCGTTAACCAGCCATTTTCCGCCAACGGTTCTGCTTTTATCCATGAAAAATGTTTTTTAGAAAATCAAAAACTCAATTTTTCGGTAAAACTGTACGAGGTATCAAAAAAACGTTCAGAAGAAAAATTGTTCATCTCAAAAAGATGAATAATTCTTTTCATACAATCTTTTGATAAGATGCATATTTTTCGTTTTATTGGTGAAAAATTTTATTAAAAATAATAAATTCCACTTTGTGGTAAAATTATAAAAGATACGAAAAACTTAGAACAGGAAAAAATTATTCACCCAGAAAAAATCTGCAAGTTTGTTGTTAATCATTTTTTCATAGGGCGCGTAGTTTTTGTTTTAATCGTGAAAAATAACATTAAACATTTTTCAAATTAAATTCTTGGAAAAACGACAAAAGTTGTAAAAAAATGAATAGACAAAAGCTGTTTATCAAACAAAAAACTTGTTATAAAATATTTTTTGATAGGACGCATATTTTATGTTTTAATCTTGAAAAATAACATTAAAGGAATTAAAATTTTTGGAAAAACGACACATGATACGAAAAAAAATGAATAGACAACAATTGTTATCATTGAAAAGATCTGAGAATTTGTTATTAATCATTTTTAGATAGGACGCGTAGTTTTTGTTTTCTTCGTAAAAAATAACATTAAAAGAAAAAATGTTCCCGCAGCACGGGCACATTCTCATCGTTTTTACAGCTCTGTCAGTGCTGCAAAATACAATTTATCCAGATCGGGGTCGAAGATCCGCATCTGGATAAAAGTGCTCTGATTTAGAAACATATTAATTTCAGATTCATATCTGATATAATATGTCACGACAATCGTATCGTTTAAACGAATGTTTGATCTTCAGTTTGGTACGTAACACTCGCCTTTTTTGTTTAAAATGTTTCAAGTATTATGAACTCAAAACTTTTATTATCAAGATGGAATAAGGAACAAATATTAAAGTAATTATGAAAAATAAAATTTCGGCTTTATTTTACAATATCTGAATAAGCAGTCTCAGACCGAGGTACAAAAATTCATATAATATACATTTAATTTAATAGAGTTGAACATAATATAGAAAAGTGCACGTTTCGGAAAAATCTTAATTCAGTGCGAAGCACGAGATACGTGATAATAATGTGTTCGTATAAAACCGAAGGAGCTTTAACAAAAGCGAATTCACAATCAAAAAATTGCATTTGTCGATGGTTTGAATTTTAATTTTAAAGGATTATGCCCAAATGTGGGGGAAGTACGAAGACCGAACGCGTAGCGCGAAATCCAACAGATGCGCGTCCTAGGTGCACTCAAACTTCCGATTTTGTTCTTTCCTCTAATAATTTCAAGTTAAATTTTAAATTTCCTGTAAGCCTTAGTGAAATTTGAGTTACTTTGTGTACAGTCAGGGAAGTTTCACTCATTAAAAGTTCGATAGTGCATTTCTGTCTATTTTTTTAAATTTATTTAAAATGTTCAAGATTCTACATCAAAACTGAGATGACCCGAAGGAAGAAGATGCATGCTATGTGAGAGAGGCAGAGCAAAATGAAAGCATTGGATAAATGATAGCGAAAAAATAGATAAAGGAAGCATGAAAATGGGAAAAATCTTGCATGAAAAACAAAAGGGAGAGGTGCCGGATGGGCTGTGGGAATTGGAAAGGAAGAAGAAGGATAGAAAATGGGAGAAAATGGGGGAATAAGTAGGCTTGGTGGTGTTAGAAAGTGAGAAAAATGAAAAATGGATAATTTGTGTAAAGAAAATAGGTATATGATCAAAGGGAAGAAATGGAGAAAACAAATGAAAGGAATAAAGCGACGAAGATACGAATAGGAAGTGTAGGGGTATGCGTTGAGACGAGGTACTGGTGGAAACAAATAATTTGTTAAGTTAAAGCGATTTGTTAAGCTTTAGGTTGAGGAGAGTGAAATGTAAGAAGCAAGAAGAGGTAATGAGTGCACGCGAGAAGCACATGTAAATAAATGAAAACACCAAAGAGGTTTGAGTGAGACAGAAATTCCGGAATGGAGGAATATAAAAACATGTAACCAATGATGAAGTGTACATAGTCCGCACTTTTTAGGCCCGAGTGGCGCAAAAAATAAAACATCTATTATTATTAACTATCAAGTGTAAACATTCTCAAGCATTTTCTGCGGCCAGGTTCAGAGTCTCACAGTACTGATAAGCGGAATTGAGGACTTTAAACTGAAGGTTAAGGAAATGAAAAACGTGATAGATAAGGGAGGGCACTAGTGTAGGTACTGCAGTCCAGAAAGGGTGAGAGGGTAGGAGAGTGAGCATATGTAATTCCTAAAATGGAGGTTCGCTCCTGCGATTGATCCTTTCGTGATTCTCTCTCCATTGTCATTCTATCCTTCTCGAAACCTCACATGTATATAGTTTCATCCTCTTTCACCTCAAGCTTAATCCGTGACCAGCTGTTCTCTACGGCTTGTCGTCCTGGATCCTGTCTACCTACCGCCGGCATCGCCCTGCATTAATTAGACGAATCCGTGACGAAGCGGGTCCAGTGGGCCCCACTAATGGGCCGCTGATTTAATAATGCCCAGTTCTTCAACCTCCGTTTCTTACTCCTCATGAGATCAAAACCAGGCTCGTCAGGTCGCCGAAGGCGTTGATGATCAGTTACGATTAATGAGCTTTATAATATTTTTCTCAAAAGGATTCACTG
Source organism: Andricus coriarius (assembly GCA_932066315.1). Classification (NCBI taxonomy): domain Eukaryota; kingdom Metazoa; phylum Arthropoda; class Insecta; order Hymenoptera; family Cynipidae; genus Andricus; species Andricus coriarius. The sequence goes on from CAKNWT010323382.1 coordinate 15,307, forward strand.
CTGGATTCGTTAAAAAATTGTTCATGTTGCAAGCTTTTCTTACTCTTTTCGTAAAGATCAAATAAATTTTATTTTACAAAATTTTACATATTAAACGAACTTAATTGCATTAAATAAATAAATTATAATGGTAAGTAATAGTTTTCTTAGAAATTTCGAAGTAAGGTAAATGTGGGAATCCTTAATAGGAACGTAAGGTTTATTATTTCGGTCTTACGATCAAATTGAAGATTATTATTATTATATAACATATAGAGTCGAACTTCGATAGCTGGAACTTCAATAACTCGAATTTTTGATAATTCGAAGTTTTTGTTCATTTCCGGCCACATTCAAGTCCTATCTTTTTACGTGTTAAAAATATTCGATAACTAGAATTTTCGACAACTCGAAGTTTTTTTGCTTCCCTTGGTGGTTCGAGTTATCGAAGTTCGCCTGTATATATACAGGGTGTTTTTTTTAACTTGAGACAACGAAATATCTCAAAAAATACGCATCCTACGGAAAAAATGTCTGGAATAAAAACTTTTTATTTTCGAGGGGGAAAAAAGATTTGTTAAAATTTACCCCACCCCCACCCCCACAGGAGGCAGGGGTGGGGGTAACTTTGTAATTTCAAATGTCAACCCCAATTTTTTATCACAGATTCAGATTCTTCTTTACGAAATACGTAAGTTTTATTCAGAAAATTTGTTTCGATTCGCGATAGATGGCGCTGCAATTGCGAAAAATGAAATTGTTGACACTACTTTTAGCTCTACCCAGGAATAACGACGCGGACGTAGTAGTTGTCTATTCCCTTCGGGGTGCTTAATTTCGGTGAGTCCCCTTGCCTCTCACCATTCATCGGGGTGCTTGAACTTTTGGCAACGGGACAGTAAATGTGATAAAACTGTCGAAAACCATTCCTGAATGCAGTTGGTTGACGACAGTCGATTTTGGATGTAGACATTACATATCATCGAGTCTCCACTGTCTACAATCCTCGACGTCATTCCGGCCGAGCGATAACCGCGTCTGTCCGTGCTTAACGTTTATTCATTAGGAAGGTTGATTGTGTTCATTTGATTTGGGTGTGTTGGTTGCTTTCGTTTGGGTTATTGTTGTTGGTCACGTTCGTTTGAGTTGGTTTGGGTGTCGTTGTATTTCCTCATTACCTTACTTCATTACTTTTACAATGGAAATTCTATCTCAGCAACAGAAGATTGAAATGATTCTCATTTATGGAGAAAGTGGCAGGAATATCAATGATGCTCTCACGCTTTATGCTCAACGCTTTCCAGAAAGTGTTCCTTCACGCGCTTCTTTTTACCGGGTTGTCCGAAACTTCATCACTGACGGAAGTGTACAACCGAAAAAAAGGAAGCGTCAAGTAACAGTCACTGGAGTTGATAATGAAATTGCAATTTTAGCTGCAGTCACTCATGACCCTCATGTTAGTACTCGACAACTAAGCCGCGATTCCGGAATGTCTCTATCCAGTGTTTGGAAGGTATTAAAACGTAATAATTATCATCCGTATCATATTTCACTGCATCAAGAACTTCATGGCAATGATTTTGAGAACCGAGTGACATTTTGTCAATGGGCGGTTCAGCAGATACAAGGAAACCCGAATTTCTTTTATCTAGTACTCTTCACAGACGAGTCGTCTTTCACAAACCATGGTAACGTTAATCGGCACAACATGCATTATTGGAGTGTAGAAAATCCACATTGGTTGCGTGAAGTTGAGCATCAGCGTCCATGGTCCGTGAACGTTTGGTGTGGAATAATTGGAGATCAACTTATCGGTCCGTATTTTATTGATGGAAATTTGAACGGTGAAAAATTCGTAACTTTTTAGAAAATCAACTTCCAATATTGCTGGAAGACCTAAGCTTGGAAGTGCGACACAACATGTGGTTTCAACATGACGGTTGTCCAGCACATTATGCGGCAATCGCGAGGGAAGTACTCAATCGCGAATTCAATGGACGATGGATCGGTAGAGGAGGTCCAGTAAATTGGCCTGCCAGATCGCCAGATCTTACGGCGCCGGATTTCTATTTGTGGGGTTATCTAAAGAATCGCGTCTATCAAGAAGTGCCCACAACTCGTGATAACATGATCGAGCGAATCAGGTCTGCTTGTGCACAAATATCACCAGACACAATTCGCAGTTGTGTGGAATCTTTCAAAGCTCGGATTAACAAGTGCATCGAAGTGCGAGGACACCATTTTGAGCACTTATTGTAAAATAATTAATCGAAATCAAGCATCCCTGTGGTGAGAGGCAAGGGGACTCACCGAAATTAAGCACCCCGAAGGGAA
>CAKNWT010323392.1:0-11011 GCA_932066315.1 Andricus coriarius
GTCCTCCCTAAATGTTAAAAAAAATGTATTTATCTTAAGAAAGAAATACGGATAAAGGAACAATCGAGATACATATTTATAAAGATTTGAGATAAACCAGTTTCTTGTCATCGATTTTGGTAAGATTTCAATTTAAAAAATCTGATCGAGAAGTTTTTCCTTACGTTTTACTTCGATTTTATTGTGCTGTGCTAAAAAATAAAAATAAATAATTTAGATGATTTTCAATTCAGAATTTCTCGATTGGATTTAATTGTTTTAAAATGACTTAATATTATAATTGTGATATAATCCCAGTTGGCACAAAATTTGGCGACGTCTTTACGACATCGTGACGACAACTTTACGACATCCTACGTATAAGTCATTAAGTTGTCTTTACGATATCGTAAATACGTCGCACGATCTGATGATGTCTTTACGTTATCGTAAAGTCACCTTTACGACATGGACATCGGATTTCGTTTAGTCGTCGTGAAGATGTCGTAACGATGTCGTAAAGACGTCGTCAAATTTAGTGCCCATTGGGATGTGAATCGAATTCCCTTCTTGCCCCTTTCCTTATCCTTTGAATTATTTGGAGCATAATAGAAATATTTAGCCAAGTCCGAAATACTAGACGGAGAGGTCATTTATTTAGATTTATTTACTAAATAATGAGGAACCTTCCCTTTATTTGAAATTTTGAGACCTCTGATTAAGTATGATTAATTCAAATACTTCCTAATTCTAGAACCTGTGTTAACCTTTTAGGTTATGTTATTCCCTGTTTACGACGTTGTTTAAAATTATTTAAAAATTAATTTGAGAACTCTTGTCCCATTAACTTGAAATGTCCAAGCATTTAATAAATCAGTTGTTAGATTTTAAGTTGGAATTCTTTATTATTTAGTAAGATGAAAATAATCTTTCCATAAATTGGATCACTCCCCTATACTATTACCCCTTCTAGAAATAATCAATTAACACGATTCAGAACGATTCAGAGTTGTCAAAACTTCAATCGTTTTCAATCGTTCCTAATCGGCGTACCATTTGTTAATCGATTTCAAATATTTTATATTGTGTATAGAAGTTGTGTTTCCATTCCTCATGTTTCTAATTGTTTTCAATCAGGGCGGCAATTTAGGTGGCGACTGGCGTTTGTTTTCTCTGACCAAAAATAACCTAAAATAGAACACATTTTTCTTCACGTCTTCGCGGTGTGTTGGGCATTTTTTATATCTTTGTGGACAGTTTTGAAGTGTTTTTCAGATTATAAAGTGATATATATTGATGGATTTCGAAATTCGCAACAATTTACTACTATAACCAGTGGCTAGAAGGAAGTCGACGGGGAGAGAAGAAAATAATTTCCGAATACGATTTCAGACAGAAAAAAATCTGGAATTTCGAAATGCACAAAAAAAGACACATTTTCTATAGTCTTATTTTCAACAATTAAAAATTCAATGAAATAGGTAAGAAAATTGTTTTGGAGAATATTCTTTTTATATGGTAGAAGAAATCCTGTACACATTATACCAGGGGGAAAAAAATTTAGGAGCCATCTCAGACCATTAATTGTAATGAAATTATACATTTTCTTATTCTAGGCCTGATAATATGTTAAAACAAATTTATTTTTGTTTTATCAATTTTAGTGCTTATTCCTCTATAAATAACAAATACTTTCTAGAGATGAAAGAATTTTTTAGCTTAAAATTTGTATTTATCACAAATTGAAAATTAAGAAAATTCATGTTCAGACCTAATACGGCCTAGCGCTCTCAGCTCGCGAAAATTATTACAAAAAATTTATTTAATTTTTTTAATGAACATATTGCTTAAAATGTGTTGCTTCGAAAAAAGTAAATAAACGTTTTTAATTGAAAACAATTCAGGACGATAGAAAGAAATTTGAATTGTTTCTAATCGTGTTTCTTAATCGTTTGTGCACGATTGGAAACGATTGAGCGTTGCAAAGTTTCAATCGTTCCCAATCGGGCCAATCGGTAGTAGGATTTTGATTTTATGAAGCGGCAATTTGATGGAGGCACTTTCGTCTCGCGGGAATCATCTGAAAACGTTTATTTACATGAATTTTCTTAATTTTCAATTTGTAATAAGTACAAATTTTAGGCTAAAAAATTCTTTCATCTCTAGTAATTATTTGTTATTTATAGAGGAATAACCCCTAAAATTGAAAAAATAAAAATAAATTTGTTTCAACTTATTATCAGGCCTAGAATAAGAAAATGTATAATTTTATTACAATTAATGGTCTGAGATGGCTCCTAAAATTTTTTTCCCCTGGTATAATGTGCACAGGATTTCTCCTACCATATAAAAAGAATATTTTCAAAAAACAGTTTTCTTGCCTACTTCATTGAATTTTCAATTGCTGAAAATAAGACTATAGAAAATGTGTCTCTCTTTGTGCATTTTGAAATTCAAGATTTTTTCTGTCTGAAATCGTATTCGGAAATTATTTACTTGTCTCTCCGTAGACTTCCTTCTAGCAACTGGTTATAGTAGTAAATTGTTGAGAATTTCGAAATCCATAAATGCATATCAATTTATAATCTTAAAAACACTTAAAAACTGTCCACAAAGATATGAAAAATGCCCAACACACCGCGCAGACGCGAAGAAAAACGTGTTCTATTTAAGGTTATATTTCGTCTGAGAACACAAACACCGGTCGCCACCTAAATTGCCGCCCCGATTGAAAACAATTAGGAACATTAGGAATGGAAACATAACCTCTATACACAATAGAAAATAATTGAAATCGATTAACAAATGGTACACCGATTAGGAACAATTGAAAACGATTGAAGTTTTGACAACTGTGAATCGTTCGGAATCGTATTTAATTGATTATTTCTAGAAGGGTATCCAGTATAGGAGCTGAGCTTTGCCTTGAAATACCGGAGCATATCGTATTCCCTTTTGCTTCCTATTTATCCATTTGTTTAATTATAAACTAATTTTCTTAATTGACCGAAGAAAGGTCTGGTAACCATAATCTAAAATATGAGTTACATTATAGTGGGATAATAATTAGTTTACATTAACAAACGTAAGTGTTTAAATAAGATGTTATTCATAATAATATTCTCTTACAATAATTCTAGAAAGATGCATTTTTTTCTAAAATTTTCCGCTACTGGTCCACTTTTAAATTATAGTAGGATAATAATTAATTAAAGTTAACAAATGTAAGTGTTTAAACAAGTTATTGCTTATAATAATACTCTCTTACAATAATTATAGAAAGTTACAGTTTTTTTCTAAAATTTTCAACTTTTACTGCACTTTTAAATTATGTTGAGATAATAGTTAATTGGATTTGACAAACGTATGTGTTTAAACAAGTTATTATTCATACTAATATTATCTTACAATAATTCTAGAAAGCTGCAGTTTTTTTCCAAAATTTCCCACTTTTGGTCCACTTTTAAATTATAGTGGAATAATAATTAATTGAAGTTAACAAACATAAGTGTTTGAAAACGTTATTATTCATAATAATATTCGCTTACAATAATTCTAGAAAGTTGCAGTTTTTTCTAGCATTTCTCACTTTTGCTCCACTTTTAAATTATAGTGTGATAATAATTGTTGTAAGTTAACAAATAATAATCCTAGAAAGTTGCAGTTTTTTTCTAAAATTATCCGCTTCTGGTCCACTTTTAAATTATATTGGGGTAATAATTAGTGTGAGTTATCAAACGTAAGTTTTTTCAATAAGTTATTATTATTATTTATAATAATATTCTCTTACAATAATTTTAGAAAGTTGCAGTTTAAAAAAAAAATCCACTTTTGGTGCACTTTTAAATTATAGTGGGATAATAATTAGTTTAAATTAACAAACGTAAGTACTTACACCAGTTATTATTCATAATAATATTCCCTTACAATAATTCTAGATAGTTACTATTATGTATTTATTCTCTCCCTTTTACTGGTTTGAGGGCCTCCGCTCCCTTTACAGTACGTTACTAAACCACTTATACTACATTAATAAAACTTACTACCTAAATAATAATATTCTACTTATATTAACTTAAATGTTATCGCGTTGTCTTAACCAAATTACTCTCGAGATTTGCTGACTATTGAGATTCCCGGGCTTCCGTTTCCTCTTACCATTTCCGTTACTATGATTTTAAAATTTTATTCACTTTACTGTCCTTGTGTAGGAGTGCGCGATTGGCCTTTCCCTACTACATGCCCCTTACTTTCTCTCATTTCTTCCAGTCTCATCATCCAGCTTGCCCCTTGTCCACTTCCATCCAAGATCCACCTTATCCTGCCATCTACACTCTCACCACCTGTTTCCTCCCCCGTGCATCTCTCTAAAACATGCCCCCATGATTCTATCTCGTAATAACAGACTCTACATCTTCTTTCCTCTTCATCCATCCAGTATTCTGGTTCTCCTTCAACCTTCACTACCTTATACCACCTGTTATACTTAGATTCCACGATTTTTTCCCATCTTTCATCCCCCTCCTTAATTATTAGTTCATTCTCTAACTCTTGCCATACTCTGACATCTGCTCTGATATCGCATTCAGTCCTCCTCTGCTGTCTGTCTTCCTCCCACCTCGATCCTTCTGCATTACCCCTAGTCTCTTTGTTGACTACTTCCCGTAGACAAGCTTGTGCTATCCTGCTTCCCTCCCCCTCTTTAGTTTCTCCCCAAAGTTCCATGCTCTCTTCATTGGACTTATAACCATTTTACCTCTACTTAATTCCTCCCTCAACATATATCCTGGACAGTTCCAGCTCACTCCCATTACCCATCTCAAGAATCTCTCCTGCATACTTTCCACCCTCTTGTGCTCCTTCCATCCCCAGACCTCCACTCCGTACCTTAGGACTGACCACACCAACGCATCAAACATCCACAGTCTCATCTTCCAGTCATCTTTAAACCTTCTCTTCCCTATCTTCCATACCTGCCCCATAACTTTAGTCGCATATTCTATCCTTCTCCTCACCTGTAGTTCAACCCCTCCTTTCGACTCAAACCAAAAGCCTAGGTAACTAAATTCCTTGACCTGTTCCACTTTCTCACCGTACATCTTCCATCCATATTCTACCTTTGTCCTTCTCTTCCTAAAATCATTACCTCCTTCTTATTTACATTTACCGTAAGGTCTTTCATTCCCAAATACTCCTCACACACTCTGATTATGAGACTCATCCCTCTTTCGTCATCCGCTAATAAGACTATATCGTCTGCATATGCTAAGGAATATTCCTTGCTATTTCCCCAAAACGATTCCCCCTTTTCCTTTCTTCTCCAGTTTCTCCTCTAGATCTGCCAAAAAAAGACTGAATTGCAGCGGGCTCAGTGGGCATACTTGCCTGAGCCCCCATCCACTCCAAAAAATCTCCCCTTTTTGTTTTCCAATTCTCAACCTTATCTTAGTCTCCTCGAATATCTCCTTTATCCTCCCGACTAGCCCTTCATCCACCCCCCTCTCTTTCATAAACTGCGATAACAACTTCCTGTTAACCGAGTCAAAAGCCGCTTTAAAGTCTACAAATAAGGCCACTAACTTCCCTTTCTTCCTCCCTAAGTTCCTATTAAGTAAATAATTCTGTACGTAGATGTTGTCTACTGTTCCCATCCTTTTCCTGAAACCCGACTGATTGTGTGGAATAATCCCTTTCTCTTCCACCTCCCTTTCTAATCTCTTTCTGAGAATCTCCGTATATATTTTGTATTCCACCGACCTAAGTGTGATTCCCCTATACTCCTCCACCTTCTTTCCCTCTACTTTCTTAATTATCGGCATAACCAACCCTGTCCTCCATTCCTTAGGCCATCCCTCTCCTCTCCAAACCTTATTGCACACCTCCCACATTTCTGTTCTCACCCCTTCTCCTCCAAACTTCAAAGCCTCGTTCTCAATATCATCCTCACCTGTTGCCTTGTTTCTTTTAAGCCTCCCTATCGCTCTATTCAGTTCCTCCCTACTTATCCCGTTATTGATATCATCTTCCCCTTCTATTACCTTTCTCTTTTCACCTAACACCTTATTTTCCACTCCTCCCAACAGTCGCTTAAAGTACGGGGTCCACTCATCCATCTCGATTTCCTCATTGATGCCTTTCCTTCCGCCTCGTTCCCTATTGATCACCTCCCATTCCCTGGTTGATTTTTCCACCTCTTCCATATATCTACTTTTCTCTAACTGCCTTGTATCATTTAACAATCTTTCATGTTCTTTCCTTCTCCTATTATATTCCTGTATCCCTATCTCCCCTTTTCTACACAGTTTTACATTTTCGTTCATTCTATCTTTACTCTCCTTACATTCTGCGTCCCACCATCCCCTCTTCAGCCCCTCCTCCTCTTCTCTTGGCCTTACCTCTTCTTTTATCCTCTCTGTTATTTCTTTTAGCTTTTTAAGGTGTTCGTCCACGTCTTCCCCTTCCAATCCTCTAATCTCCTCGTTCTCCATTCTTTCTTTAAATTCTCTCAATTTTTCCTCTCCCCATCTACCCATTTTTACTTTCCTTTCGCCAGTTCTTTCCCTTTTTTCGCTATGTCGCTTCCATCCTGAGCATTTCAATGTCGCTATTAGCGGGAAGTGTTCTGAGCCTATCTCATTACCTACGCCCACTTTATCCATTCTCTTCCTTATTCTTTCTTGTGCTAGAAAGTAATCTATCACTTTCTCCCCTTTACCTATAAAAGTCACTCCCCCTTCTTCATCTCCCCTTATATTCCCATTGCAGATAAACAACCCCTCCTCTTCTAGCAGGTTCAAAAGTGCTTTGCCCTCCCGATCTATCTCCCTATGGTTCGAATTTCTTTGAAAAGTTTCGCTTTCTTCATCCCATATCTCTGCCCCTAACTGTCCTGTCCATGCGTTTAAGTCTCCTCCAATCAAGACCAACTCTTCATTCCTTTCCTTTATCCATTCCCTTAATACTCTCCATCCTTCCTCTTCTCCTATCCTTCTATACACACAAACGATCGCCATCCTCTCTCTTCCTGCCTTTATTCTTCTCACCATCACACCCTCAAGCTTTTCTTCTCGCTCTTCCACTCTTTCATTTCCCATTAGCTCCTTTTTAACCCCTGATACCATGCCTCCCATCGCTCTTCCCTTCTCATGTTCTTTCCTCGCTTCTTCTATTGTCCACACATACCCCTTCGGCAACTTTCGTTTCAAGCCCTTCCAATCCTTTTCATCCACCCGCGTTTCACTCAGCATTACCACGTCCCATTTTCCAATAGCCTCCCAGAACCCCTCGTTCTTATTGTTTAGCCCTGACACATTCCAGAAAGCCACACTCACTTCTCTCGTTTTGTCCTTCCCCCTCCTCCTTCCCGTGCTCAGTTTTTCTTCTCTGGTAGAAACCCCGCCCCGTCTCTCCTACCCTCATTACCTTCGTTTACCCTTCTGTCAAGTATTGTTCTCTCTGCTCTCAGCTCTTCTCTCACTTCGTCCCAGATCCACTTCATCCCATTCACCCACAACCTGTCTTTCCCTATCCAGATATTATCCCCGTTCCTCCTTTCTATCCATGCTCTCCGTTCGATCATCCACTTCCTCTTTCTCTCTCTCCATGTATGGTCCTCTTCAATTCTTTCATTCCTACCCCTTAGTACCCTTTTCCTTTCCATAATTTCTCACTTCTCTTCCTCGCTTCCCACTTTTACTATGAGCACACCTGTTTTCCCTTCTGTCTTTCTCCCCAAGACCTTCACCGTCTCCACTCTTACCTGAGCCCCAATATAATTCATCAGCTTCTCCACTTCTTCATTTCCCGAGTCGCTTTCTACTATCATTCCTTTAATTACTATGTTTCGCTTTCTTTTCTCTTTCTCTTCTCCCTCTAGTCTTACTTCTATTTCATTCAGCCGTCTGCGCATTCTCTCATTTTCTTCCTACATTTTCTTATCATGCCCCTGACTACGTCTCCTACTCCCCGCTCTTTCTTCTTTTCACTCCCGCACTTCTCACATTTGGTCCACTTTTAAATTATATTGGGATAATGATTAGTGTGAGTAATCAAACGTAAGTTTTTCAATAAGTTATTATTATCATTTATAATAATATTCTCTTACAATAATTCTAGAAAGTTGCTGTTTACAAAAAAAAATTCTACTTGTGGTCCACTTTTAAATTGTAGTGGGATAATAATTAGTTTATACTGACAAACGTAAGTGTTTAAACAAGATATTATTCATAATAATATTCTCTTACAATAATTCTAGAAAGACGCCGCTTTTTTTCTAAAATTTTCCACTTCTGGCCCACTTTTAAATTATAGTAGGATAATAATGAATTGAAGTTAACAAATGTAAGTGTTAAAACAAATTATTATTTATAATAATACTCTCTTACAATAATTATTGAAAGTTGCTGTTTTAAAAAAAAATTCCAATTTGGTCCACTTTTAAATTATAGTGGTTTAATAATTAGTTTGTATTAACAAACGTAAGTGCTTGAAGAAGATATTATTCATAATAATATTCTCTTACAATAATTCTAGAAAGATGCAGTTTTTTTCAAAAATTTTCCACTTCTGGTTTAGTTTTAAATTGTAGTGGGATAATAATTAGTTTACGTTAACAGACGTAAGTGTTTAAACAAGTTATTATTATTTATAATAATATTCTCTCAAAATAATTTTAGAAAGTTGCAGTTTTTTCTAAAAATTCTCACTTTTGTACCACTTTTAAATTATAGTGATATAATAATTAGTTTAAGTTAACAAACGTAAGTGTTTAAATAAGTTTTTACTATTTTTAATAATATGCTCTCACAATAATTCTAGAAAGCTGCAGTTTTTTAAAAAAATTTCACTTTTGGTCAATTTTTAAATTATAGCTGGATAATAATAAGTTTAAGTTAATAAACGTAAGAGTTTAAACAAGTATTGATTCATAATAATATTCTCTCCTAATAATTCTAGAAATTTATGACGGAGTATAATCAGTATTGTCCGTCACTTGAAATTACCCTCATCTTAAGAGTAATTCTTTGATTAAAACCAAACTATACATGAGACGTCAGAGCAAGGGTCCGCACTTCAGAAAAGAAACCACCAGGAAACACTCAGGGCCTCGTAATATACTATTTATTTATTATTATTTTCTTTATTAGTTCATACCCTTCCGGAGCCTTATCCACCGACGAAACTTATTGTAACTGTAGATAGGACGAAATTATGACGGATCTACAAACTACTAACTTGAATATGGGAACCTTATTCCGCTCAAACTAGAGGTCGTCACCGTACGAACCACCGAGACCGCCGTTTAAGCAGAGTCGCAAGCGGACATGGGGCCTCGACCCCACAACGAGAGAGTAAAGCCTCTTTCTTATTAATCTCTCTCACCGGAGTGCCACCCAAACGGTGTCTCTATGTATTCGCTAATCTTATATGTAATTTGAATCGGCCACCTGTATTCTGAAGGCCCTGATTAGTTAATCATAATCATAGACCGGGGCGCACTCCCGAAAAATTACGAGTCTGCGAACTCGTTTAGCCTGCGATATCAACCCACGTGATCTCGGCGACGACGCTCATTGGGCATGACTTCGATCCTGGAATTTCGATCCTATTGTACTTCCGGAAGCCTTTCGGCCGATCACTCTTTTTCTGACTGTCCTAACGAGTAGGTAAACTGGGAAACGTACAACACAATTAAGATTACCGGATTGAATCTCAAAATCTCGAGCTCCGACGAGGAGACTCCAGGCGACAGCAATATATTCACTAGAATCTGTAAGATTTTAGAGGCGCAACCGAGACAGGAACAGGTATGAGTTTTTGATATCTCGGCAAACTCGATGGTCGAACGGGCTAGTTTAAAGATAATTTACATTTTACTATCAGGATATTTTTATTTCTTCTTCCTTTTCGAGACTTGCCGATTATTTTTTTTTTGTACAGTGCGCTCTCACTTTCTCCAGATTCGTGAACTTATTTCTTTGTAAAGTGCGGTCTCACTACTTTCAAATTTCGGTATTTAGAGTTAAACAGACCTTCATTTCGTCGTTGGGCTTCAAATGTTTAAAATGGTAAGATCGTGGGTAATTTTGATAGTTTTCCAGCTAGCAGACGGTTGATGGAAGTTGTAATGCGATAAATGTTAATTTCTCTTGTCCGGATACAAATTCAGGTTTGAATTTTTATCTAAAATGTGGCCTACGGGTTCTTTTGATTACGTAACCCACTCCCCTCTTTGTTCTTGGATATAATATACTAGAAAGTAAAGTTTGAAGAAGAAAATTGAAAAATTATGAATTAGAAGTTGTTGGAATAATTCTGAAAAGAAATTTTGCAATCCAGCCCACATAGCAAACGTGCGGGGCACGTTACACGCACGGAATGCGAGGTACGCCGTGCCTGCAGGGTGCGAGGCATATGCGCCGCACTGTGTAAGGGGAACGTACGTGCGAGCCATATGAGTCGCACTTCGTGAGAGGCATTATTTATAGCATGAATACATAAGTGAGAAGCGTAGTTTTGAATAATAGTAATTATTATAACTATAATTTGAACTATAATTATTGTAAAAATGGTTTATTCATAACAATTGAAACACTCACAATTTTATTGTAAGCATAAATTAGGAAATTTTCATGAATAACATTAATTGAATGCATTTGTAAAATTGCTCAATGTGCAATGCATTTTATTTCTTCAAAAATGGTAATTTAATAGTATGTTCCTTTACTCGGTCGGTGTCAGATTAAGAGGAACTTTTTTTGTTATTCTGTAACTTTAAAAAAAAAATAATAATAATTTCCAGCTTTTTAAATTTTTTTTTCTATTACCTTTGGTTCTTTTTTTGAACATTAAAAAAATATTTAAGAAAATTCTTACATTAAGTATTATTCTTACAGCTGTGTTATTACAAAAAAATTCAAACCCATAAAAAACTATGAAAGAATAAAGTGTAAAAAAATAGTTAAAAAATATGTCTACAAATGCTTACACCGAGTGAAGAATTTTTTGAAATATTTTTGTATGTTCATCCCGA
>CAKNWT010323394.1:0-10188 GCA_932066315.1 Andricus coriarius
CATTAGTCACTTTTCTTTCAATAAATAAACTCATGGGTTACTCACTATTCAATTCAGGTATATACCTATTTCTGAATTGTCTTTAATTCTTTTGAAATATTTTAGGGTATTTTTAAAGATTCCGAGAAATTTTTAAGTTTTCTATAATTTGAAGGGTTTTTAAAGATTTTAGGGGTATTTTAAAACTTCTAAGGCATTTTTAAGATATTTTAATTTGAAATATTTTAGGGAATTGTAACAGATTTCAAGGAATTATTATTTAATTTCATTAATCTGAAGGAATTTCAAAGTATTTCAGGACCTATAAGGTTTTAAGATATTTTAAAAGACTTCATGTTATTTTATAAGATTTCTGAGGATTTCTATTATTTAAAAGGATTTTAATAGCTCTCAAGTATATTATTCAGTTTTCCAGGATTTCTGTAAATATCATATAGAATTTCACGGAATTTTATAATATTATAGTGGATTTTGAAAAATGTATTCACGAGAAGTGATGTATTTTGTAGGATTTTAAAGGAGTTTAAATATTTTAGGGAATCTTAAAAGATTCCAAGGAATTTTTAGTTGGTTTCAATAATTTGAAGGTTTTTCAAAAAGTTTGAAATATTTTAGGATATAGAATTTTCTAGAATTTTGGAAGATATTAAACGACTTTACAGAACCTATAAGGTTTTAAGATATTTTTAAAGATTCCACGGGTTTAGTTGAAAGGGGTTTTCATGCTTTCAATGTATTTTATTGAATTTCCCGGAACTTATTCAGGAAAAGTGAGGTATTTTGTAGGGTTTCAAGGATTTGAAGAGATTTTGAAATTATTTTTTGGAATTCACCCTGAATTCTTATTAATTTATCCTGAATCCTTTCAAATTCTTTTAAATTTTTTCATTTCATTATAATTCTTCTAAATTTACCCAATTCAATGGATTTTTATGCCGTTTAAAAAGTTTTTATCTAATTGATCCTGAGAATCAATTCATAAAATGATAAAAGAATTTGAAATACTTTAAGGTATTTTTTCAAATTCCTTAGCATTTTCAAGAGCTTTAAAAAATTTCAAGGGATTTCCAAAGATTTTAAATGATTTGAAATATTTTAGCCTATTTTAAAAGATTAGAAAGGATTTTTTAATTGATTTCAGTAATTTAATTGGATTTCAAAGGATTTGAAATATGTTAAGAAATTTCAAACGATTCCCACAATTTTTTATTTTATTTCCATAATTTGAAGGGATTTCAAAGACTTTCCAATATTTTAGGGTATTTTAAAAGATTTTAAGGCATTTTCAAGAGATTTACAGAGATTTAAAAATTGTAAGGGTATTTAATATTTTAATGTAATTCAAAGAATTTATTCACAAGAAGTGAGGGATTTCGTAGGGTTTCAACGATTTGAAGAGATTTTCAATTATATTTTGCAATTAATTTGGAATTCTCCCTGAAGTCTTATTAATTAGTACTGAATTCTTTTGAATTCATCTAAATTTACTCAATTCTACTCAATTCAATGAGTTTTTCATATTTTTGAATTCTTTTTAATTCACTTGATTGCTTTTTTAATTCAGCTTGAATTTTTTTATGAATTTGATATAATTCTGCTTATTTCCCTTAAATTTCCCTTAAATTTATCTAAATTCACTCAAATTTGATTGTAATCAATGGCATTTCTCTCGATTTCTACCATTTTTCCAATTCATTTGAATTTTTTTGAATTCAACTTGAATTTTTTTGTAGACATTAGTCACTTATTTGGTTAGAAATTAGTAGGGCTTGAAAAATTCATTCCAATTTTACGGCAATGAATGGACTTTCTTTTTATTTAAAAAATAATTTTCCAACTAATTTGAATTATTTTGAATTTAACTTGGATTGTTCTGAAATATTGTGAATTTATCCTGAATTTGTTACCCTTTGAGCGTGAAAAAAGTACCCTATGAGCGTGACAAAAAGTACCCTTCGAACCCTATTTTTTATCCCACAGGGACTGTGAGGCCTGGGTGCATAAAATATATTTTTTTTTAACCAATTTTTAATTTTACTCTTCCTTTTGCAAATAGAGACCAATATGAGTCTAAAAAAAATTGTTGATACATTTATAGGTGAAAGCAGCTTTCACGAGAGTATATAACAAACATGCTGCAACTGCTCCCTACGCTATGATTGCCGGTAAAAAGAAGAAAGGTGTAGCTTTGCAGGGCGAAGGATTTGGGGTACGTGACGTTTAGGCGCCGCCGTTTAGACGCCGCCGTTTAGGCGCCGGACGTTTAGACGCTGGACATTTAGGCGCGGGACGTTTAGGCGCCAGGACGTTTAGGCACCAGGACATTTAGACGCTAGATCGTTTAGGCGCCGAGCGGTTTAATCACAGTAAACCCAGAGGTATCAACAGTTGGAAATTAAAACACAATAATGAATAATCGTTATTAAAAAAATAAAAAACTGTATACTGTATGTATGATTTCAAAAACGGCTAGATTTCGATTTTTCAAGATTTCTAAATAAAAATTTGAAGCTTTTAAAGGATCTTTAAAGGTATATTTTTGAAGACGTCCAACAAAAAATGTATAAGCCTTTTAAGCATTGTGAACGTTTAATAATATTTTTTAAATTTTGAAAAAAGAATCTGGATAATTTAAGATCAAAAGTATTACACTTTGAGTGTTTTAATTTGAGGTTCAGTTTTTCAACTCCAAATGAAAAAATTTGTATTTTCATGAGTTCGAATGTTTCAATTTCAATGACCGCGACCAATTCTTTCCAAATTGTTCAATTTTTATTTGCAGTCAAAAAGTTGGTATTTTTCGACCTAGGACGACAAATATTGAGAACGTTGCAATTACACATATGGTGTCCAAACGGTTTGCTCAATATTTGAAACAAAACTTTAAACGTAAGACTTTTTATTTTTTTCAATAACGATTAATCATTATTGTCTTTTAATATTCTACCATTCATTTAAAGTTTAAACATAGAAGCTTATTTGTAATAGCGATCATGTACACATCCTAATTTAAAATTAGCTCATTGCAATATTCTAAATATCTGTCACCCTAGGTCGAAAAAGAACAACTTTTTGCTGCAAGACTTAAAATTTCCTGTAGATTCTTGTAGTTGTAAGTTCTTGTAGAAAATAGTTTTAGCTTTTGGCACTTTTTTGTAAATATTTTTCCACCAGGGTTAAAATTGTGCAGTTTTTTATTTTTTTAATAACGATTATTCATTATTGTCTTTTAATTTCCAACTTTTGACACCTCAGGGTTTACTGTGATTAAACCGCTCGGCGCCTAAACGTCCTGGCGCCTAAACATCCCGCGCCTAAGCATCCAGCGCCTAAACGTCCTGGCGCCTAAACGTCCCGCGCCTAAACGTCCAGCGTCTAAAAGTCCTGGCGCCTAAACGGCGGCGTCCAAATGGCGGCGTCCAAACGGCGGCGCCTAAACGTCACGTACCCAAGGATTTGAAGATGAGGATGGAGATAAGAATTCAGAAGAGGATGACGACATCGATAATGGAAAAAGGTGATGGTATGATCAATTAAATTACATCCAAGTGCAGGGTATCCAGCGACCTTGAAAACCTTGAAAAACCTGGAATTCTCCTTGCATTTTTTTTAAACTTTGAAAACCTGGATATCTCCTTGAATTTTTTGCAAGAACCTTGAATTTAAATTATTTTTTTTGCTGACAGTTATTTTATCAAAATGCGAAGAGTAATTAAAATCTTTTAGCCTATTATGAAAGAAGTATCTCGTTTAGAAAAAATCTTGCTAATGAAAAGTTGTTTATTTATCAAGATATAATTTATCTTTTGTTCATTACTGAATATAAATAGATTTCAAGGCACTTATTGTAGACTGTACCAATTATTTTATAGATTGCAAATAACTTTAATATTGTGAATAATTCTATAAGTTTTTAATTTTTCTCCACTAATATAGAATACTGAAATGTAAATTTTGTTGTAGTATTCAACTTACAAATTATAAACATTATTAGTTGAAAATTTGGATGTTAATTCAGTTTCAAAATTAGAATGAGTTATGGCCATACAACGGATTTTTTGAGGGGTTGACCACTTGATTTTTTGAGTGTACACCAGATTTCAAAAAGTTACAAAATATGTCTAAGATTTCAAAATATTTCAAACATTTCAAAATATTTTTAATATTTTTAACATTTCGCAAAGATTTTACGGATGTCAACGATTTAGAAAAGACGTACACGCCAGATTTCAATAATGATTTCACGACAATTTCACAAACATTTTAAAACTTAAAACATTTAAAGGCTTTCAAAGATTTAAAAAACGCTACAGTACACCAGATTTCAAAGATCTCGAAAAATTTAAGAGATTTGAAACGATTTCAAGAGGTTTCAAAACATTTTAGAAGATTTCAAAAGATTTCAAATAATTATCTGATTTCAGCGAATATAACCGATTTTACAAACAAATAATTAAGAAAGATTTCACAATGATTTCAAAGATTCAAGAAAGGCGTGTACACTAGATTTAAAAGTTTTTACAAAAAATTCCCCAAGATTTCGAATATTTCATAAAGATTTCAAGGAGTTCAAAGATTTGAAAAAGGCATGTACATCAGATTCGGCTTTCTTTAGAAATTGTTGGCCAATAAAAAATAGAATGGCTCATTTTTTACATGTATAAAAAAACTTTACTTCATTATTTGATGTAAAACAGGAGACCTGGAAAAACTTTATTTCTTGACCTAGAAAACCTGGAAAAGACCTTGAATTATGTTCCTAAGAATCGCTGGATACCCTGAAATGGTTTCATAATTTAAAAAGTTAACGATTCAACTGAACATTTAAAAAATAGTTGAAATGGAACGTGTTTCAAATTGCATTATATCATGTGATACGAAATTTTTGTTATTTCAAGTGATTAGATAGATATTTTGTTTTAAACATTTGTAAAATTCCAGGTAAACATATAAATTCATTGTAATTAGTAGATGAGTAAGGCGGGTTCTGGATAGATTAGTATTAGTGCGTGTCCGTGTGAGGTAAGCCTGTGTGCGTGTGTCTGTGTGAGGTTGACATCGAGACCGTTCTAGAACATTCCTTGATGACGTCACAGTAATATTGCGCAATTGTGCCATCCACAGGAATGTAACAACAGGTTCAAGGTTATTCTTATCTCAAGAATTTTTCGCGTAAATACTTTCAAGGTTATATTTTGTCCTGGCAATTTCTACTGCGTCATATAGTTATGGGAAAAACAAGAAGGATGATTTATTGCTTCCCTACAGATAAACATTAGTTCAATACGCAAAAAAAAATGTGCAAGCATACAGATGAAATTTGATACGGAGGACTATGGCATCCTGTTTTGTCTATAAATTTGATTTATTGCTTCCTTATAGATAACATTGTTCTAGAACATTCTTGATGAAGGCATCAAATTAAACTGCGAAATTTTTTTGGTAAATAGCTTCAAGGTTATTCTAATGACACATTACATTTTGCGTTGAAAAAAAAAATTATATATTAAACGTTTCGATTGTAGAATCTTCTAGAACTCAAGGATAAAGAGGAAGATGAAATTAAAATTAAAAAAATATTTTTTAAGCCAATCGAATAATATAGGAAAGAGAGTATCAAAAGAATAAAGCATTTCTTATGGTAGGTTATGTGCCTGAGATTCTTATCGCTTTATGCTGGTATCGAGTAGCGAGCGAGCGAGGACTCTAGATAAAATTCAGTTGTGTGTTTAAAGGTTTTGATTTGATGCATTGACCGTCTAAGTCTGCATACATTTCATTAGACTCTGCTTTCGTTTTCTAGAGATCACTCCTTTTTTACTGCTCGCAAAAGTTCGCTTTCTCAGTCGAACTACAACGTTTGAAAATTATTCTTTTGCCATATGCTACGTCCGTCAACCTCTCGACGTGTCACATGAAATAAGATACTGCAAACAATTTCGAGGCTCGAAAGAGAGATAATACAGCGTGCATTTTATTTCATGCTTTTTCGCACGTGCTTTAACTTATATATATTAAGGATGCACTGCCCGTCACTTATCGCTTCTTACGTCATATAAAAACACTTGATATGAGATCCCATACCTTTTAATTCACAGATATATGCTCACTTTTCATTTCTTATTTAGAAAGGTCAATTTTGTCTATTGCACGTTGAATATTTAAAATAAATTTATCAAAAATAAGCTAAATGAAAAATTAATATAATAGAATATTTCAAATTTTCAATCTTCCACTAAGGCTACTGTATAATATATTTAATTGAAACATCTTCAAGGTTGTGATTTTTTTAATGACGCATTACATTTTTTTACTTCGCAAAACGTTATATTCGAAACGTGTCGATTATAATGTAGAACGTTTTAGAACTTTATTACATCATATAATGCAATTTATGGAAAGAATTTATTCGTAAATAACTTCAAGGTTATTCTAATGACACATTTTGCGTTGCAATAATTATATCCCAAACGTGTCGATTATAATGTAGAACGATCTAGAACATTAAGACAAAGAGGGAGATATGTTACTAGACAAGGATAGCAAATGTACATCTATAAAAGACGCGCTTCGCTTGTAATTCTCTCAGTTGTCATCCAGCATTTGAGAAAAAATATACAAGCCTAAAAAAGTAGAGTGAAGTGAAAAAATTGATATAGTGATTTTAAATATTTTTAAAACTGTTTTCGTACAACAGTACACTTTTTTACACTTTATTACATACTTTTTTCGACGTTTTAAAACTTTATTACTAAATTAGATTCAGTGACATATACCACCTGTGGACTGGAGATAAGAAACCTGGTGTTGAAAATCGGTTAGTGCTCCTTCATATTTTGAAAGTTACACTCAGTGCCATCTGTTTGAATATTTGTGAAATTTTTGATGACTATAAATGTCACTTCAAAGCGAATTTTTTTTCAGTTGACTTCTAACCATCCTGTGATACTATTCGAAAAATGGACTCATCGGAATGTAAGGAGCTTGTCAGGATTTATGACGATGTATATCAAACTTTGCGTAAGAAATCAACAACTGCAGAGATTGCATACTGGTCCCATCAATGTACACAAGATATTCGGAGGCTAAATAAAATTTTGCGCCAGGGAAAGCAGACTTTAACTCTGGGTGAAAAAAATAGATTTCAATCAACAATTGGCTTAATTACATCCAAGAACAGAAAATTCAAGAAACTGCAAAAGAGAGGAACTGGTGTGAACGAGGGCTTGGATAGGAAAGAAGACAGAATCAGATGGCAAGATCTAGTGTCTGCATTTAATAGTCGTGTCAGAACAGGTTTGGTTATAAATTTATCACATAAGGATTTAGAGAGTTTTTTTTCAAGATTCAAAACAAATGATTACTAACAGGATAAAACATGCTTTGGACATTTTCGTGGGGGGTTTAAAAACTAATGTTATTCTTGCCGCCAAATTCAGTGCTTTAGAAGAGGGTAGGGAAATTGAAGCAATTAAATTTTTTAATACAAAAAATGAACTAATTTGGGAATCAACAGAAATTAACGAATGGTTTGAAAGTAAGGTTAGAGAGCAACTTTTGGCTAAAGTAGAGGATTTCCAGCAAACAAAATCTGGATGGAGATTAAAAGAAATTATAAATTTAAATGTTAACATAAATAAATATGCTCCTTTTACAGTAGGGTCATCAACTTTTGTGATTTTGCCTAAATTTATTAGGGACAAAAAAGCAGTGGTAAATGTTGAGAACAATGGCCAGTACTGTTTTCTTGGGTTGGTAATGGCCGCTCTTCATCCTGGGAAAGAGAATGTATCTTGCGTCACTTCATACCCGCATTTTAATAAAGAACTCAAGCATGATGGAATCAACTTTCCCATCACGTTTGCAAATATAAAAAAATTCGAAAAAATTAATGAATTGCGCATAAATGTTTACGGTATAGACCGCGAAGAAAATAGGAAAAAAGATGAGATTGTCCCTCTGTATATAAGCAATGAAAAATCGAGATGCCCCACAATTCACCTTTTAATGCTTGAAAATACTGATTTTGATGACAGCGAAAGTAATCCAGTGTATCATTTCGCATGGATTACAAATCTATCTCCATTAGTTAGTTCACAATTTTCGAAAGGAATTCGTCATATATTCTTTTGCGATAGGTGCTTGTGCCATTTCAAATTGGAAAAATCTCTAATGAAACACAGAACTGATTGTGAAAATTTAAATAAGTGTAGAGTCATACTCCCAACAGAGGAGGAGGGTGGGAACATATTAAAGTTTAAAAATTATAGATACAAGGAAAACGTACCATTTGCCGTGCACGCAGACATTGAATGTTTGCTGGAGCCAGTTACAAATTCCGAAGTAGATCAAGCAGCGTATCAAAAGCATATCCCTTCCAGTGTTGCGTATTATACAAAGTGCAATTTCAATGATTCAACTTCAGAACCAAAAGTATATCGTGAGAAAGACTGTATTGAATGGTTTGTAAATGAATTAAAAGATTTAGCAGTTAAAGTAAATTCTCGTTTGCAAAATCCTGTACCAATGGAAAAATTAACTCCAAAGCAAAAACAAGATTTTTTAAATGCCAAAGTATGTCACATTTGTGAAAAAGAATTTCAGAAAGATGATGTTAAACATCGCGATCACTGCCACTTCACAGGTAAGTACCGTGGTCCAGCACATGGAAGCTGCAACGTTAATTACAAAGACTCTCATGTAATTCCAGTAGTTTTCCATAATTTATCTGGCTACGACTCACACTTTTTCATTAAAGAGTTAGCCAAACGTTTTGAGGGACATATCTCCTTACTGCCAATTAATAAAGAAAAATATATCTCATTTACGAAAGATGTTCCAGATACTAAAGTCAAACTCAGATTTATCGATTCTTTCCGATTCATACCCAGTAGTCTAGAAAAATTGGCCTCATATCTCAATGACAGTGAAAAAACAATTACAAGAAAATTTTGCAAAAATGACAGTGAATTTAATTTGTTAACAAGAAAAGGTGTATTCCCATATGACTACATTGACAGTTGGGAAAAGTTGGAAGAAGAGAGTTTACCTCCAAAAGAGGCATTCTATTCAAAATTAAATGATTGCCACATTTCCGATGAAGATTATCAACATGCGTGTAAAGTGTGGGAAACTTTTAATTTGCAAAATTTAGGGCAGTATTCAGATCTGTACCTCAAAACCGATGTTTTACTTTTGGCAGACATTTTTGAAAATGTTAGAAAAACTTGTTTTGCAACATATAAATTAGACCCTTTGCACTATTACACAGCACCGGGACTTTCTTTTGATGCAATGCTAAAATACACAGGAATTGAACTGCATTTACTAACTGATGCGGAAATGTTACTATTAATTCAAAAAGCAATCAGAGGTGGTGTTTCACAGTGCTCAAATCGATTTATGGGAGAAGATTTTAATCCATTCGATCCAGAGTCATACATTTTTTACTTTGACATCAACAATCAGTATGGTAAAGCTATGAGTGAATATTTACCATATCAAGATTTTGAATGGTTTGAAAATTTTGAAAATAATCCAAATTTTTTTAATGTCCCTGATGATTCACCTGAAGGTTATATTCTTGAAGTGGATCTAGAGTACCCGGAAGAGCTTCACGATTTGCACAAGGACCTTCCATTATCTTGATATCTCCAAAATGATCACGTACGATTTTCATTATAACTATATTCTGCCAAATTTTGGAAATAGTGCAAAATTACTATATACAGACACAGACAGTCTCATCTATCATTTCACTGTTCCCAACTTTTACGAATACATTAAACGGGATATTCATAAATTTGACACGTCAGATTATCCTCCAGATAATGTTTATGGAATTCCTCTAAAAAATAAAAAAGTATTAGGCCTGATGAAGGATGAATGCAACGGCAAAATAATGACTGAATTTGTGGGCTTGAGATCGAAATTATATGCATATAAAGTTCTGGATGAAGATGCAAAAAAGAGGGCTAAGGGTGTCAAAGGGTCAACAGTAAAAACCATAACATTCGACGATTATAAGCAGACTCTCATATCTTGCCAAGATTGCTCTCAGCTGGCGTGACGATAAAAGAATGCTGCTCCCTGGTACCACAGACACTCTTCCATGGGGATATAAACGTAGCATCTCTGAACCCATGGAAGTCGATGTATCCAATGTATAAAGTAATGAATATATGTAGT
>CAKNWT010323395.1:0-16838 GCA_932066315.1 Andricus coriarius
AAGTAGTTATCCAAACCAAAAGAAGTAATTTTTAATCAGAAACAGTTGAATTTAACAAAAAAAAAAAACTATTTTTCCACATTAGTTTAATTTTCAACTTAAACCGATTTTTCACTCGTCAAGGCAGAGAAACAATTGCAAACAAGCTGTTTAATTTTCAAGCACAGTCCCTAAGCCCTGATTGCATTACCGGACACTTTCTAATATAAGCGAAGTCTAGGCCGATTCCCGACTCGCACCCCTTCACTTGGGTAGTGTACCCCAGGCATTGCATTTAGCGCGCGCTACCGTCGCGTGATTATTGTCGCCTGGGGACCGGTATTATATCTTAGAGAATACTGGCGTACCTGAGATATTTCAACTGGACATTGTAAATGGACATTGGCTTAATTTAAAAGTGTATCTATTTATATAGAAACTACATCTTTCTTGGATAAAGTGGCAACTGTTTGATTGAAAATTCACCAATTTTGTTAAAAATTCATACTTTTTGATTGAAAAATTCAAATATATTTCGTTGGAAATTCATCATATCTTTTACCAGACACTCTTCTTTGCTTGAGGATTCGACTATTTTGTTTGAAATTTTGGTATTATAAATACACTGTGTTAAGAAATAATTGTTTGTTGGAGATTTATATTTGTATTCCAAAATTCATCTCTTTGGTTCAAAGTTGAACTGTATTGTCGAAAACGGAGCTATTTAATTAAAAATTCATTTGCGCGGGTAAAACTTGAACTAGTTTGCTGAAATTTCTTGTTTTGTTAATGAAACAAATGTAACTATTTGATTACAAATTAACTGTTTGGTTAAAAATTCAAGTACTTGGTGAAGAACACACTTTTTTGTTAAAAAATCGTATGTCGGGTTGAAAATGGAATTGCTATGTACGTATTATCTACTAGACAATTTGTCTCTTCGGCTCAAAAATCGAACAGTCTGGTTAACAATTGATGTATTTTGTTACAGTTCAACTAATTTATAAAAATCTCTGTTTTTATGTTGAAATTCTGTGACAGGGTAAAAATTACCTGTCACATGTTGAAATATCCAACATAACCTCTCACCAGCACCGGATGAAATAGTCATCCTCTCCTTTCGTTTGGGAGTTCGGAACGGGAATCACTCCACAGGGGCACTTTCAACACGACATGATTCTTTTTTTTTATGCGTTTCCTTTTTTTTTTCTTTTATATATGTTTGTTCGGCGTATCGAGAACATCGGACAAAAGCGAGATTGACAGCTGAGTATCGACAACAACAATATGGACATTGGAATCTACTGGTTAGTCCTACTCATAATAGGGAAAGAGAGGAAGAAGCTGCGCCAATTGACTGTCCTTTTCTGGCCCACGGGTACAACGATTATGGCAAGACAGGAAGAGAGGGACGTAGTATCCAAACGTCCTGTCCTTTTCTGCCTTGCCGGTACAACGACCATGGCAAGACAGAAAGAAAGAGAGATAGCACACAAGCAACCTGTCCTTTTCTGGGCCACCGATCTAGCGACACGATGAGACAGAGGGAGAAAGAAAGAACGAGCATGCAGCCGTCCTTTGCTGGCCCATCGATTCAGCAATTATCGTGAGGAAGTGTGTAGAACCAGAGGAATCAGATGCCAATCATCCTTTTCTATCTGCTGTTCGACAAGAAAGACACCACCATTGCGTCCCTTCTATCGTTCCAAAAGTAAATACCGGAAGCCCCGGAAATGGCAGAGGGCGCATTAAGCAGATCAAACAAAAGTAAACAAAAGTAACTAACGCGTGTTACATAACAACAATATCTTCTCCGCGAAACAATAGCGTAACAAACGTCACAAATACCACAGTTGCGGGTTCTTTGAGCACGGTTTTAACACCACGAATAAAACCAACGCTCTTTCTTCCAATCAACCCAATTAATGTGTCATTTAATTATGCACAGATTTTCGGTATGCAAAACCCCTTCAACTTGCCAGACCCGGTAGTCTCTTACGACACTACCCAGCCTGGTGCCAATCATCTTCAGCTTCCCCATCGTGTATTACAAAATACCTCAGATACCCAAAATATGAAACCGTTGCCTGAATACCGGAAAATAGATAGACAGGTTACTTCACACCCTACAGCGGACAAGCCTAGAAATTTCGATCGTTGCTCCACACAGAATGAGACGCTTGGTGCTATCCAAAAAGACACTGCAAAAATGCCCAACCTAGGTAGACTATTCCCTAACACCACAGCGTCAGAATCGGAAATTGAAAATCATGGGATTAGATCAGACAAAGAACACAGTCTTGGTCTAAATAGAACTAAATTAACTAGATACAGCCGTACATCCTTTACCGAAACTCGTCGTGATGAATGTCAACCTGATCTTGCGAAATTCAACCCAAGCATTGAAAAAGAAAGATTTTCTAGACTAAGCCCACAGAATAAGCCGCGAAGAAACAATATAAGTTGCAAAGATACACGTACCCACGACCACTCTTCGGATAGAGATACGGTTTATAGCAATAGATCGGCCAATAGAAACCGCATAGAAAATAGGGACTTAGGAAAAATTGTTCTGTGTTGGAACCTCACTTTTAACGGTAAAATCGATCTGAGTGCAGAAGGGTTTCTAACAAAAATTGAAGACTGTAGGAGACTAACTAGGGTATCGGATGAAGAATTATTGATGGCAATGCCGGTTTTATTGGAGGGAATCCCGTCAAAATGGTTCAGAAACCACGAGAAGGAATTTTATAGTTGGCGAAAATTCAAGAAAGAGTTCAGATCTCACTTCGGCGACGATGACTTTGAGAGAAGAGTCAAAGAGCAAATTCAGTCTAGAACACAAGGTAAAGATGAGTCTATTGATGACTATCTAACCAATGTTCAAAGCCTCATAAATTTGCTCGAAGATGAAATTCCGATAGTCGAACAACTAGACTGGGTGCATAGAGGCCTTAGACCTGATTATCACAGAGTCATCCGTCGTTCCGATTATAGATCGTTCCGTGAATTATCTCGTATAGGACGGAGCTGGGAAAAAGAGTGGAATGTATATATTAGAGAATATAAGACCCCACCTCCTCACGAATCCTTTCTTGAAGGAATTCGCTTTTAGACCTGGGTCAACACAAAAGACAGTTAAGCAATCGCCAACGTCAGCGTTGAAAGAGGAGGTAAATAAAATCTCCTCGATCAACGTTTAACTGAAGCAGGGCGCGAATAGCCAAGGCAATAAGCCTAAACAGCAAGAAAATAGACAAAACCCGCCCCGTGTCGGTTTTAAGGAAGGGGGAGGTCAGCAGAAAGCTAAGGCTTCTGCTGATATGAATAAGAACGAACCGTAGGCTAGAAAACCCAACGAGGTGATTTGCTTTAATTGTAAGCAGGCAGGTCACTTCCAAAAAGGTTGTGCCTCTCCCAGAAAGTTGGTTTGCTATGTGCGCAAAGCCGAGGGCTTCACGATAAAGACATGCCCCAAATGTTCGGGAAACGAGGCTGGGATGACTACTTTCATGGGACACCCGAGGTTGCAAAACCCGGGTACTCGCGTAAGCGCCACGGTTATCTAGACCAGACGTACGCAGAGTAGGAGGCGTCCCTCAGGGGGCAGGAGGGATATGAGTCGGGGTCGCCTCTGGATGGCGCTGTCTCCCTTCCCAGCACCTCGGAGTCAGGTCCATCAGCAAGCAGGGCCATGCCCCCTGCAACCCCACCGGAACCTCCAGTGGCGCAACGGGAGGAGCTTCCGGAAGCGGAAGAGAAGCCTGTCTCATCCGTGGTCGAATCGCCGATCCCGGGAGCCTCATCGGATCTCCCTGATAGGGCGTCCCAGTGCGCTCAATCGCCAGAGGAAGCAACAGTGACGCCTCCTCCTGGCTCGCTCGCGGGCCACTTTAATCGGGTCCCGGTAGTCGCACGCCACTTTATAGCCCAGCGCCAGTTTGAACAGCGCCAGGAGTGGCTCAGAGAGGGCGCGCCTAAACCAAAACCCTAGCCTCGCCCCATCCCTTGGCGGTGCTTCGTCTGTCGCGAACTGGGACATAAGCGGCAGCAGTGTCCCGATTTTGGGTTAGGCGTAGTACTTTGCTACGGATGTGGCCAAAGGGGCTTTACCAAGGCGACGTGCCCTAACTGCAGCCGCCTCTGACGCACGGATCTGGCGTTGTTTGGTGGGCCGGGCCACTCCAGGGACAAGATCTGCTGACGGATCCGCGGACAATAGAGGAGGAGGTGCACAGGATTCACCTGGCGCAAAGGCGTAATGGCAGGCTGTAGCCGGGAGAGGGGGGAGGCCACCTAAAGAACGATCGCGCACTAATTTGTCAAACCCTGTTTCGTTTCAATACTGCATGCCCTTTTCTTAAAACTTTTTTTCTGTGTGCGTGCCGTCAAAAATTTCCTTTTCTGATTATGAATAAATTCTTCTTTTTCCTTCAAACTATTCAGTCGCGCGAGGATAGATGAGAAGAGTTAACTAGAGCGCCCCTCCGTGAGATTCTTTCTTTATATTTCTTTTGCTGATGTAATAACTGGATCGTCATAACGATCCTTTAAATTCGTGTGTCTCTCGTCTCACATCCCATGTTTGACTACACCTGTCGCCGAATAATGACCGTTCTCTCCTCATTTAGTCTGGTCGGTGAGGCACAGTCGACTTATAGGCCTACATTTTATTTCTTATTATTTTTTTTGTCATCACACCCCGGGAGTTCAAGGGAACAGTTTATAAAAATTTTAAATTTTTTTGTGTTTCTTCCAAATCGTTTATCGTCATTACAAACATGTATTACTTTTTATTTTGAAAAATTAATTTTAAGATATACAAAATTGCGGAAACAAAGTATGATTTGAAGGCCATTTTGAAAATTGGATAAGAACGGAAAACAAATTTTACAAAAAGTTCGAATCATTTTGAAAGATATTTAAAAGGTTTAAAAAATTTGAAAGGATTATGATTTTTAATTTTTTGAATATTTATATCATTTATATAATGTACTATGAAGTGACATTCGAAGCGATTGAATAGATTTTTTTAAATCAAAATGTGATTTTTTGTTCAAAAAACTGAAAAACTGTGTTTCCGGAACACCCTACAATACTGTCATAAGAAATTTGTGACTGTCAGGAAAAATCCAAAATTCAAATTTTTACGGCACAAGAAAGTAGTGAAAAATTCAAGAATTCCATTTTGCGGTCAATGCATGCAAGATACGAAAACAGATAAAGAAGAAACCAAAATTGTGCATATGAAAAGATCTACAAATTTGTTATTGATCACTTTTTCGTTGGACACAAATTTTTTAATAATAAAAAGACACATTTTTCGTTGATTACCAATTTGCTATTGATCACTTTTTCGTAGGATGCGTAGTTTTTTTAATCTTAGAGAATAAAATTAAAAAGAAACGAATTTAGTTTTCGGACGAAAGACACAAGCGATGAAAGACATTATTAGACAGGAGTTGCAAAGAGTCGCAAATAGTAAGCATTAATATTTATAGTCAAGTACTTACGCTTTCCTCATACGGCTTCTAAGTGCCATTGGACGTCTACGGGGATGTTTACGGACATTCGTACAATCCTTCATTATCTCTGTCATTGCGCACAAAATGTATTTTGTGCCACAAGTTTGTAGTATACGAAAAATAAGAATCCGGACACCTCCAAAGCACAAACACTCGGCCGAACACTAAAAAGTTTTTAATTACCACGCAGGCAAGTAGATCAAGCTCGCTTTGTAAACACAGAAAGTACCGCGGATTACTTTTTGCCACATGAAATTAGTGGCAGTACTGCGTATGACAATTATAAAAAGAGCGTATCACCAAAAGTATGAAAATGATTTTCTGACACAGCAATCAAAACTGAAAATACTGGGTAAGAAAAATACGACAAGATGCTTATTCGACCGAAGTTCAGAATAAACTGAAAATGCGAACGAATTTCCCAATAGGGAAGAAATGGTTAAAAGTAATAAAAACCTTAACATTTGGAAAAGATTAGGAAAGAAGTAAGAACGTACCGAAATCGTTCGCCACAAGAGCCATGGGCAAAAAAGTTTGATTACTCCGTGAGAAAATGTCGCGGTAAGAGGACAGAGGTGCAAGGGTTTGCCAGCAGTAAAACGATCGGAAAACACGTGTTTGGGAAAATCCAGGAAAATAGGAAGACCGTTCGAGATGATGCATTTTCTATATCGGAAGAAAACGAAAGACGAACGTATTTTTACCAAACAGCTATATTTCGGGTATTAGAATAAACAATTTGAAAAATGACTGCAGTCTTTGTACAATTTTATAAATGTATCCTATCTCTGTGCCAAGTATTTTAAATTTTTCCAATGTGCAATGTTTGAAATCTATCGTTTTAATGTATCCACATTCTTTGTGAAATCTTCCAAAAATCATTGAAATCTTATCAATAGGTCGTAAGTCTTTGCTAAAACTTAACATGTACTATGTTCAGCATTATGCCATTGAGATTATGTGGTAAAAATATTACATCCAACAATTCATCCGTGTAGGAGGAAACTTGTCATATGTAATACACAGGAAAAAATTCAGGCCTGACGAAACGCCTTAAGGAATTCTTGGACGTTGTTCGTCCCACTCTCCACTTACAGGGATACCACTCCTTACTATTCCTTCGTGATCCGGACACTCAATTTGTAAATCGCTTAATACGTTTCAGGCGCTAGTCAAAAAATCTGTAGAGCTGAATTGAAGAGAATTTTTCGAAGAGTCACGAAGGTCGCCACACGTTCTCCCTGATGTTGGTCTTGCCTCTGCTGCCACCAAATGATATCCAGAACGTTTTCCCGGAGATTTGGAACTCTATTAGTGCCGAAACCAGGCAAGTTATGGAGCCGTTCTTTGCGTACTAGGAAGCTGAATGGTTATGTGTAGTGATTCCTCAGTTTTTCAGCATCTATGGATTGCTAAGACCTACCAATAATGATTTGGAGTCCTATCATCGTGCACTTAAACAAAGATTTGGTACGCACCCGGCCATTTGGATCTTTAACCGTAAGATTTTATGTTTAATTTCGAAAGGTTTAAAGAAAACAAGTTTTTTTTCTTAAGATTCCTCGTGAATTCGGCTGTTTTTGTTCAAAATAAAATTAGTAATAAAAACTGTTTTGTTTGAAAATTCAACCAGGTTTTTAAAAATTCGTCTTTTAAAAAATTTGAAAACACTTCAAAAAATTTAAAGCAAAAAGTGAATTTTCGAAGATTTCGAAAAAAAATTTATACGCGTTTTAAAAATTTAAAAAGGTTTCGAAAGAGGCAACTGCGTTTTATTCCTGTTTCTTCTAGAGAATATTCGATACTTACAACCGGGAATTTGGTGGGCGAAAATTTTGTATGTTTACAGAAAAATTTGTTGATCTCCAGCAAGGCCTTCGAATTGACCTAAAGTCAATTGTGCCAGGATATCAAGTGAGCAGACTGCGAAAATTCACGAACGTGACCAAAGATAGGCTGATCATCGAAACCTGGTCAAGAATCGATGTAGAGGATCTTTCCCCCGAGCGTTCTTGGAAGCAACTGTTCGACTTTTCGTGAACCCGGTTGATGCATACATTGGTGCACATATGGATGTGTAACTAATGTAAGGTATTTTCGCAACTCTATAATAATAAGTATAAAACGGATTAACGTCACTGTGAATTTAGTTTGCGAGCGCCACTCGGCTCTAAGATGCGGAAAACAGTCGGATAAGCCGTAGCTTATCCGACAGAAATCACATTTTTTAGTAAAAAATGTTTCCAATCTCTTTGAAAGTTTTAACCGTTGAAAATAAAGGTGAATTTACTTTTTGATTTTAGAAAAATTTGTCTAATCCAATTTCATGTTAAATCATAATCTGTTTAATTTAATAAAAATTTAGATTTACAGAATGTCAGAAGCTACGCCAGAAGCATTAAATTTAGGTTTCAATTTGAAATTGTCAAATTTGAATTGCTTCGACTTTATATATATTAAAATTTAAAAGTTTAAAATTTTATATCATTCAATATTGAATGCTTCTAATTAGAAGCAAATTTTGTAATTTTGAACGATTTTAATCAGAAATTATAAAATTTTAACTCCTTCCTAATGAAATTGTCCAAAGTCTCAAGTTCAAAAATGAGCAATGTAAAAAATAATAAATAAAATCGACGAGAATTGGTAATTAGTAATTTGTTAATTTAACTAATTTTGAAGGGAAATTTGTTTAATATTACTTATTTAGAGTTTTGTGTTTTTTCTCTGTAGGTAGAACTTGCAATTCTTGCTTAATTTTAATGTTGTAGGGCTTATTTTAATTCTTGCAATATTCATTTCATTGAACTGTACATTGTACAGTTCAATAAAATCGCTGGATCCTCATCCAAAAGAGATTACTTTTCTACCCATAAGTGACCCATAAACCTCTTTTAATAGGAGATATACAAAAAAACCCGAAGTAACTATGAAGTAACTAAAATTAAAGTTCTAGTTTACTGCAAAAATCGTAACTAAGTTATTTTACATGTTACTTTTTAAAAAAGTAACTTAGTTACCCTAAAAGTTACAAATAACCTGACTTTTCTGTAACTTAGTAACTTGTAACAAGTTACTTCCGAACACTGCACCTGTCGGCTTTCACATGAACTCGGCGTTTTCGGAACTGTCTCCTGAAAAGAAAACTGATAATTTGACTCACTGCTTAGACATAATTTCTGTTTTTTTCCCTGCTAGGTAAAGACTTCTCATAATACATACACGTAAGCTTTATAACACAACAGCACAAAAAGAAAACGGATACAAAACAGGGATACAAAATACGGAGACAAAACGCGTAGTCAGAACACGGAGTCAGAATACGGATACATAATATAGAGACAAAACACAGCGCATGAAAGATTGCTATATACGCCTCTTGAGGTCCTTGTTCAAGTAGTACAGGCCTATAGGCGATCAGACAAGCTAGTGGAATAACTTGTTCTTGCCTTCATCCTTTCATTCAATAGTAGAAAGCCTTTCGTGCGTTGTCTTTTTTCGTCTTTCCTATGTGCAGCAGAATGTTTGCAATCGCGTATGTTTTTTAACGGAAATTCACATGTGTGTGCTGTGACAGTAAAATGTGTGTATGTGTTAATTAGAGTGGGTCCAAAATACAAAATTGTGGAATTCGAAATCGACACAGCAAGAATAAGTATATTATTGTTATCCTAAAAAACTATAAATAATGTCTGGGAATTTTCAAATTTACCATTTTAATAATTATTGAAGTTATCTTTCTAACTAGTGATTTTAAATTTTGTGTGAGCATGTTCAATATGATTTTTTTTCTAATGTATTTCTGTGCTAAGAAAGGCCACACATTCTAAAGAAAATTGTGAACAACAAGCTGTATAGATTATTTCATTTTGTACCAAAATCAGAATCTAGAAAATTCCCTGTATTTCCAATGTTAATTACTGGGCTTTTCCTAATTTTTGGCCTACTGAATTATTATGCTAAAGAAACCGAGAAAGAAGTCGAGGAGATATTGAAGAAGGCGCCCTATTTGGGTTTGAGGTCGACTCTCCCAGAGAAATTTCACAGAAAAAACTTTCCGTTGCTCACATACTGCGCGGTTAATTACCACAAGTTGCATCTGACTACTCAAGCCGAAAAAGAGGCTTTTGCCTTATATGTGTTGAGCGATATTAGGGTGTACTTGACAGACCCGTCTTGCCTGTCAACAGCGGATTCTCTAGTTACTTCGATGACGTCTCCTTCGATCTCCTCTTTAGCTGAACTTGTACGAGTCCTGCCTCTTGATAAAGCACAAACAATGATGACCTCTAAAGATCCTTCTACTCAGGCGATGATTATGGAAGAACTTCGTCATTCACCCAACCCAGGAGCCTGGGCTGAGAACATTATACAGAGAGAAAATGCAGAATATCAGTGATGTGCAATCGTTCAAGGATTCACTGAGTGAAGTGAGAGATAGATTTCTTCACACATACGTAGCCAAATTTTGGACTACAAGTTATACAGATATATGTATAGTTGAAAGAAGCAGAAACGTCAAAGAAGTAATCAGTGAGATTGCCATGTTTTTCAGTACATTTACATTAAAACTTGAACAACTGCTTTGTGTTTGTTTTAATTTAATCAAAAAAGTGCATGCATTATCTATCTCCGTAAAAAATGCCTGGAGCGTATTATATATAAATTGCTTTTTACAAATGAACTATAATAAATATTTTTCTTCACTGATAGTTTCAACCTAATTCCTCACACAGATCTGCATTGCAAACGTTCGGCAATTTCATCTTTTCATTTCAAACAAGTATATATAAAGCAAAATCACGAGAAAGTATCATTGTCTCCTACGTTGAACACATACGTTTGGCAAGTGGAGGGATGGTATGGCAAAGACTTCACGAAGTTTAATATGCATCTGCTACTCCACATTCCGCTATCGCTAGCGAAGTATGGTTTACTGTGGGGACCATCGACTTTCCCACTGTGACAGGTTAAAATTTACCTGTCACATGTTGAAGGATCTAACATAACCTCTCACCGGCTCCGGATGAAAAAGTCACCCTCTCCTTTCGCTTGGGAGTTCGGAGCGGGAATCACTCCACAGGGGCACTCTCGACACGACACTGATTCATTTTTTTTACGTTGTCTTTTTTTTGTTTCCTCTTAAATATGTTTGTTCGGCGTATCGAGAACATCGGCCAAGAGCGAGATTGACAGCTGGGTATCGACAACATCAGTATGGATATCGGAGTCTACCGGTTAATCCTACTCTTATGAGGGAAAGAGAGGAAGAAGCGCGCCAGTTGACTGTCCTTTTCTGGCCCACCGGTATGACGATCCTGGCAAGACAGAACGAGAGGGAGATAACACCCAAACAACCGTCCTTTTCTGGCTTGTCGGTACGACGACCATGACAGGACAAAAATAGAGAGAGTTAGCACGCAAGTAACTTGTCCTTTTCTGGCCCACCGATCCAGCGACACGATGGGACAGAGGGAGAGAGAGAGAGAACGCGCATGCAGCCGTCCTTTTCTGGCCCATCGATTCAACAGCATTCGTGAGGAAATAGAAGTCCGAGAGGAATCGAATGACCACCACCCTCTTCTATCTGCCGTTCCAGGAGGAAGACACCAATATGGCATCTCTGTTGTCATTCCAAAAGTCCATACCGGAAACCCCGGAAATGGCAGAGGGCGTATAAATCAGACTCAACAACCCAGTACAACAAGGAAAATCTTCTTGTTACTGTCCACTTTTGGGGATTCTGAGTGG
Organism: Andricus coriarius; assembly: GCA_932066315.1. Classification (NCBI taxonomy): domain Eukaryota; kingdom Metazoa; phylum Arthropoda; class Insecta; order Hymenoptera; family Cynipidae; genus Andricus; species Andricus coriarius. The sequence continues at coordinate 11,256 of CAKNWT010323395.1, forward strand.
AAGTTGTAAATAAGTAAAAGAATTCCACTTAGAATCGTAAAGAATTAATATTAACAAAGTTCTCTTCTGTTTTGGCGGTAGAATCCCGTTACCCCTTCCAACAAGATGGCGGCTATGGTTGATCCAGAAGGGCTGCGATTGGCGAATGGCTTCAGGACATAGGGATACGATGCTCCTATTGGACTACACGACCCGACGCACCAAGCGAACCTGCTGAATCTACGTTGCGCATCGAATCATTCTCGCTCCGAACTCTCGTGTAAGATACACGTAGAAATACCTTACCAGGACATTCTTGTACCGGAATAATTTGGAAATATGATAAAAAAATGTCAGAAAGACCGAAAGGAGTTTTGCGAAAAATCAAGCATGAAGGTGTAAGTAAGCTTTTATTTCCTGGCGGAGGGTTTTGGCGGGTCTAAAGGAATTTAGTAAGAGAAGAGATTTGAGATACCGCCAAAACGCTCGGCCAGCGTCCTCTAAGTGCCGTGTGAATTTGTGATTTCGTGTCTTTTCTTTTTAGTGTCGTGTAAAAGGGTTGTGTTTGATTCTCGCGTTATGTTCTCGGTATTTTAACTTTTTCTTTTGCGTTTTGCTCCAATTGGTGAGGTGAAAACCGAGAAGTCGAACTTCTCGATTTTCACGCCACGTGCTTGTTCGGTCACGAGTGCTCCGATTCAAAGTTAAGAATTTCGCTTTTTGGTGGTAAATTCGCGAATTTTCTAGTGTGTACCGCTTGTGTCTTGTTTGGTGGTCGGTGTTAGTTTGTAAAATTTTTAATATTTTGGGAACCGACCCCGAACCCGGTGTATCATGGTGAGATTGGGAAAATTTGCGCGTTTCGAAAGTTTTGGAGTAGTAGGAGAAAATTTTAGGTTATGTTGAGACCACGCGGCCCGGTTGCATTTTATAATATTAGGTAGCGTCGAAAGGCCAAATGTTTCAGGACATTTTGGAAAGTTTTCTTTTGAGAATTAGTATGCCGTTAGAATAAATTTCGAGACTAGATAACTTATAGTATGTTGTATTTGAATGTCGGTAATATTTGGTTTGTCGAGAAAATGACTGCGACTAATAAAAATGATTGTCAGTTTTCTGGTGAATCTGTGTTGATATAAAAGATTATTTCTCGGTTAGGAGAACCCTTCCCCTGTATTACCATCATTTTCAGGTTTAGCTAGGGATTCAATATGTTAATAACATGAAATTAATAATTATAACGAAATTTTGGTAGATTAAAATCGACTTTGGAATTTTAAAGTTTTAGCCAATTTTGATTTTCTCAGGCCTTATGCCAGGATAGTCTCTTGTGCCTATCTTGCCTAGTTTTCTTTTCTCTTTTTTTCAGCTTAACTAGGCACTGGAGTAAGGAATGAGTTGTGGCGGGCCAAAAACTTCTCTTTTTTAGTAAGGATATTCCTAACGGGCTGGGAATATCATTACACCACTTGAGCAATACAACGGAGTGTTGGGTAAGTCGTTTCATGGAACACAAGCCATACCCTTGCAAATTTACAAACCGTATCTGAGTTTAAAAAAGATCAATAAAGTCTCACAATGAGTTTTTGCACAAAAAAAACTATTCCGAACCAGCAAAGAATCTTTTCAAGAAAATGGTAGGATTCGCAAGAACAAATAATTGTGTTGTAGATGGTCCACGATTACGATTATTTGGATGCCCGGTCAAAGTAATGTTAGACGAAATACAAATCTTTGTTATCGGACAGCTTTTGGATGAAAATGTACATGCAATTGCACAAATGTACCAACGGTTTATATACAAAAATGTTTTGCACTACGCGTTGGAATACGCTCGGCTGTACAGGAGGAATAACAGCGCCATTCGGACTACCAACAGTAATTTTTTGTTAATAAAAGACATTTTTTCCGTTTATTGTACAACATCTGAGATTACAAAGCATTTCATTCTATGCATTTAATGGCGACCAGTAGACAACGTCCCCTTCTGCCACTATACATCTCAGGATTTAAGTGTTGCGTCAACCAATTTTGGTCACATTGTGATAAAATCTGATAGTTTGGTAGCCATATTACCTACAGATAAAGACGCAAAATGCGTTTCTAGAATACAACTCGACACGGGCAAGCACTATGCCCTTGGTGAACAGTGTTGAACGGGATTAATGAAAATGTGATCAAAGTCTTTTAAGAAAAAGTATGCACAGTCCTGCGAGAGTCAGTTACAGAAATGCCAGGATGAATCTTATACATTTATTGACGTTGAAAGCAAATCAGGCCACAGAAATTGTCTAGCACCTCAGATGTTGGAGTTTACCTTTTTCGTAGACAGTTTCTTAAAAATTCGTCTTTTTTGGCATACAATTTATCTTCTTGCTTTGAATTTAATCCTTTTTGGTTGAAAATGCAACTATATGGTTAAAAATGAATGTTTTTTATCTAATAAATCAACTATATAGTTGGAAATGCGTCTATTTGGCTGGCGAGAGATTCTGCGACTTCAAGTGTGCCACTGGGCATCAATTTGTTGCTCCTGATCGTCCCCTTACGAGTGTTTGTTGTCTTGCAGTTGATGCACCACAGCAGGTAGGAGGCGAGGTCGCGCATGAGGACCAAGGAACCAACCACCTGCAGGCGAGATTTCAAATGGAAGTCTCACAAAAATGGAGGGAGGAGGAAGCACGTTTCCGAGCCGACCGAGAACGTGCGGAAGCCGCGTTCCAGGCACGCATGTAACAAATGTTGCTGAAACTCCTCGGTCAGGGGAATGTGGTCGGCCCGGGTGAAGTTCAGGCCACAAATGTTCGTTATGATCGAGTCACAAATGTGGAGCACGAAGTTCGCGGAAACAATGAGCGTGAGTAAATACTTGGAAACTACTAAGTAGCTTCTATGTACTAGTTACTCCCATATATGCACGGAAATAATGTTCCTTCTTATTTTTTACAGATAGAGTACTGCGACACACAAGAGCAGGCAGATCTCAGCGCGCTGGATATTGGGCACGTCGTCGTGGTAGAGGTCGGGTTCGAGGCGACTCTGGATCTAATATATACTTTTACTGAATATAAACTTTTTAATAGGACGCGTAGTGTATGGTTTTATTCGCCAAGAACAATATTAAAAAATGAAGAATTTAATTTTTGGAAATCGGCTCCATCAACATCCAAATATTATTTGAACTGAGGGTCGACACAACTCCTTTCTCGAACGACGTAAAGTATGGAAAAAAATAAGTTGACAAAAGTTGCGTATCCAAAAAAGAGCTACAAATTTTTCAAAGGACCAAGACTGACAGAACCAAGGATAGGTGTTTGATCGAAGAAGAAAAAATGATGGCTCGTAGAGGGGCTGAGATGACGCTTGTGGAAGTAAGGTATCTGAAGCAAAATCTTTATGAAGAGTTTAAACAAAGAACTTGTGAGGCTATTGAAGCTCATAGAAGGATTCCTGCCTACAAGAGGTTGGATCAAGAAGCGATTGAGCAGATTCGGGCAGAGGAACGACCAGAGCCGGTAAGAGGGAGGCGTAGTCGTTCCTCTTCGTCTGAATCGAGTGAAAATCAAGAGAATCCCTTTATAACTTTTTTCAAATCGCTAGAACCGCCTGAACCAGATCAATTAGCCTATAAAGCAAATGATCTCTATCGGATTTGTACCGATGTTATAACACAATCTAAAGAGATCATTGCTATACGAATAGCCAATTAGTTGAAAAACGTCTTACCGAAAACTAAACTTAACTCAAATAAAATAAGAATTCCTGTTATTCAAGTAGCCGTCAATAAAAGGAAACAGCGAAGAAAGTTGTACGCGAGAACACAGCAACTATATAGTAAAAATCGTAGTAGATGTATAAAAGAGATTCTAGAGAAAACAGGCGAAACCAAGCAACATCATAGGAGGTTGATGGAGCCTTATTGGACTAGAGTTCTTACTCAGGAATCTCCGGAAACACCCGATTTCAATATAGTTGAAGATACCATACGGGACTTATGGAGACCGATAAGGATGGATTAGTTGGTTGAGCATATGATAAATGGAAAAATTTCTCCCGGTTCTGATGGACTAACAGCTTATGACTATTCAAGAATTCCAAAAGGAATTCTTTTATTGTTGTTTAACCTTCTTCTCTGGACTGAAAAGTTACAAGAAAGTCTGTTGGCCTCGCGTACAATATTCATACCGAAAAAAGGGCATGAGAAAGAGCCAGAAAAGTATAGACCCATTACTATTTCTTCGGTCTTAGTGAGGAGTCTACACAGAATACTAGCTGCTAGATTCGAAAAAGCCCTTATAATTGATCAAAGGCAAAAAGGAGTTCGAACAAACATTGATGGTTGTAGAGACAATGTCTCTCAACTTGACATGATTCTGAGATCTCATCATAGGAATACCTTCGATGTGTTGGATAGCACCACTCGTCAGAAAGACTAGGCTGGAGTCGCTGAGAAAAGTTGTAAATGCAGCAGCACACTCGTTCTTTGAAAAGGAAATTGAAATCTGTGTGAGAAGGCTGAAGGATCATTCGATAGAGTTTAACTCACTTACTGATGTGAATAAGTGGTGGACTCGCAAGCTACACTCTGCTTTAGATGCTGTGGGTCTCAGCCAGTCAGCCAAAATAACAGGCCAGCTTCAGTGGGTGAGTGATGGAACGAAATTCCTAAACGGGAAGGATTACATTAATTCTCGCCTTTTGAGAATCAGTGCCTTACCGACTAGTTCAAGAACATCAAGTGGCCGCAACACAGAAAAAACATGCGGAGGAGGCTGCAATGCACAGGAGACTCTTAATCATGTACTCCAAGGCTGCTTTCGAACGCATGTAGGACGGATCGAGAGGCATGAAGCTATAAGTAAGCATGTTATTCGCAAACTGGAAACGAAAGGATATACTGTCCTTGAATAACCCAAAATTAAAACGCCATTGGTATTAAGGAAGCCAGATATAATCGCAACCAAAGCCGATGAAGCCTTGGTACTGGACGCTCAAATAATAACTGAGCAGTTTGATCTACATACAGCACATAATACCAAGAAGCTTTATTACGAAAGTAAAAATGGAATACATACTTACATTAAAGATACCTTAGCAATGCCAAACGTTACTATAAAATTTAGCGCAATCACCCTGAATTGGAAGGGAGTATGGTCCAAAAAGTCTGAAGAAGACCAAAAAGGTTGGAACTTCGTGAAGAATGATATCAAAATCATTTCTTCAAGAGTACTCCTAGGAGGAATAATAACTTTCCGTCTGTTCAATCAGACTACTGTGGTTAGAACATCAAACCGCATGGGAATTAATTAATAACAGCTTAAGAAAGTTCCTGTTCGACATCGCGAAAATCATGGGGATTTTGCGTCATGGTTGTTCTTACGTGGACAAATCGCCAGAGAGGAATTTCGCGATTGCGGGTCCGAACAAGCTATGCAACATATCAGGTGTATAAGCTTAAATTCGCTGTTTTTAAGCAAAAGAAAGTAGTTTTTTTTGCCGAAAATAAAATAAACTTTATTCAAAGTATTTTCCCTCGCTTGCTATACATTTTCCCTATCTCTCGGGCAATTTGTGTATACCAGGCCAAAAAAAGTCTTTATCTTT